>JACXGJ010000504.1:0-49339 GCA_016801105.1 Esox niger | reverse complement strand
CTGTTGCTCTCTCACAGTCTGTTCACTTATCAGTTTGGGTTGATGATGTTGTGTCCCATTCGTTCCTGTGCATTAGGACAGATGTTGTTTTGATGGGCAAACAGAGAGATGATGGTGGTTTACCGAAAAAAAGAGTGACTTTCCAATCAGGAGTTTTTCTCGGAACATTGAATTAAGCAGCGTGAAAGGGTGGGGGCCTCGGGGGGTCTGAGGGCGGCCGGAGAAAAGCCTGAATGAAAGACTTCATTGTTGGAGGCCGGGAGAGAGAGATGAAAGAGGAGAGGGAGATAGGGAGCAGCCCCTCCCAATTGCCTCCTCACCCTGCGGCCCTCCCTCGCTCTGCCCATGTGAACCTGGGTTCAAACACAGGACCCACAGCTGCTCCCATAGACCCGCACTCATACATATATCTACATACATACAGAACACACACATGCATATCTTAGATAGAGATGGTCCAGTCAGTTTGGAAGGTGTAGTTGTTTTAAATGATTGAGCGATGGACGATATAAATCTCAGCACCCAACTACCTTACCTGACAAAGTGTACATAAATCAGTAAATGGGCTAGGGTGAAAACATCAGTATTGCCAGCTTGTTGACAATCCAGTCCATGTACCTGGAAAGGGGAGATATGTGCTGTTACAGCAGGTAGGTTACACCAGTGCACCCCATGGATTGGAAACAAGCACACTCTGTCAGTTTAATGACATTTCTGTAGCAGCACAGTTCGGGGAGAACTCGTTTGAAGGAGTGCATATCTGCCCTGGACTATGCTTATTTGGGTAATACTATAGTCTACGTGTTTATTTGTCATACAGAAGACCATGCTGTAGTTCCGGTATGTAAGGTTGATTTTTCATCAATTCCTCTATAGAGTCATTTTGGAGGGTTGAAATATGTTTTCTAACATCAGCTTCAGTGTCCTAGTGTATTGGTGGCTGGTTATTAAGAACGCAAGACACTTTAACACTGTCGTTTTCATTTGGGATGATGCTATTTCCCTTTGACTGGAGGTATTTGGGGAATCTGTAACCTTACACCACTTATACAGCACCTTATGAAAGGATAAGGCAAGTGAATGCAGAATTCAGATGGAGGGGAAGTAGAAATTGTTGTTAGTGAACATATGTCATAAATTAGATGTAGCTTTTTTATGTTTTACATTTTAAGAACATATGGGAGAGAGGATGAGGGGTTATATCCCAAGTAAAGTTCCCAAGCAAAGTTAAAATCAATGGGCTAATTTTAAGTTAAACATGTCTGATGTGTTTTAAGATTCTGATTTTAGAGAGGCAGAAGCACTTTTACAAATTGCAGAGAACAGACAGGAAGACTGGTGTTGTGAAGAAAGAGAGTGAGAAACAGCGCTAAGATTGAGTCCTAACAATAACACACATGGTGAGGAATGAAGTAGGTTAGCCGGAAAGAAACAAAGAGGAAGAGCAGATGAGGAAGGTCAGGAAGGAGATATGAATCCGAGAGAAAGGAGAGGAAGAGGGGATGATGGACTCCGACACATCCCACAATTAGCATGGTAATGGGCATTTAAAGGCCACACAATGGGTCACTGTTGAGACCAAGTTTTTCACTTTGGAAACAATGCACAATGAAAATGGTGTGAACGCCCCAAATCACATAGACACCATGTAGCCCACCCTCATTCTGTTACCACCCGCCACAGCCAACACACTCTAATTCATAACGTGGCATCGCAAGAAAGCCTGAAGCTACAAAACAGTCCTCCCCACACTGAAACGCTTCATCTTATGACCAAAATGGCTGACCACTTTTCTAAAGGTTAAATTGAGCACAATTATATAAATATTTGTTTACAGATGGAAGTCTGTTCAGAGATATTTTTCTGTTTTGAAACTGCTGTTAACAGACTTTAGTCTGTTTGGAGACTGTAGTGTCTTTAGTCGGTTGGTCGGTTTGAAGACTATTGGTCTGTTTAGTAGTTGTTTTCTGCATGTTGAATAATCTGTATCGAAAAAGTAGTCTGTTTAGAATGTAGTAGTCTGTGAGAAGTAGAGATGAGTAGAAAGGAAACCATAGGGGGTTCAAATGAGATTTCTGTAATAAAAGGGAGAGAAGAAATATTTCATTAAGAAAGAGGAAGTTGCAAACGCAAATGTTCTATGCTGACATACAAAGACTTTGACAGTGACTTTGGAGCAGGGATGTAGCATTGCACACCTGCTTTGGCCTTGACGCTGGGTGACGTGGAGATCTTATCACATATGCATTTGGTTAATTTAAGCAGTGTTCAAAGAACCTATGGCTGGGGCAGTGTTGACAAAGTTCCAGGGATTGTCTGCACCACTATTTGGCCTCTGTGACCCCTGTTAAGATTCCCTATTCATGCTACTACGATCAGATGAGAATAGATCTTTAGGCTCCCATAAGAACTATATTTTCTGTCATTCTTTTGTTGAAACTACAGCTGTTGCTGAGGCACAAATTCTCATCATGACAGATACAACAGTATTTTTCTTGATTTTGCTGCTTCAGAAAGACTATTTTATTTATACATCCATACCCCGTGCCTTGTATTAGTTTGGGCCTTAAATCCCCTTTGATATATTATGTGTTTCATTTTGCATTGGGATGTTAATGCTTTGAAAAGTCCCTTGCGATGTCAGACATTAGCATGGATAATCAGTCATAGTTTTGCTTCAGTCTGACGGTTCATTTAGGGAGATGTGTGGTGAATACCGGAACAAACTCGCCAGTAGAGGGAATGTTTGCCTCTGTATTCTATAATGGAAATCTCAGTGATGGAACCGTCTTCAGAGTCCTCTAGTGCCACAACAGGAGAACAACAGTCTACCATCCTCCTCTGTTATGTCAGCTCACTTCTGTTTCTTGTTTGAATTCAACACATTTTTTATATTGCATACATTTTGATTCTTCTACATGAATAAAGACAAACAACTATCAATTGTATAAGTATTTATTTTTAACTTCAAGGTACACAAGGAAAAAAGTGCTTCAAATATATACTTGCAGTTCAAGCTTTTATCGGTCTGGGCATTTGTATTTTAGGTTCTGTGTTTCTCCACTTGTGGTTTTGTATATCACACAGGGCTAATGTGTGTCAACACAGTGCAAGCAGGAAGCAAGAGTGGCAAAGATAAAATTGCACTAATATTCTGGGCAAAGCATATTACAAAATTGGTTTGTTTGACAAACATACCTGGTAAACCAGATATAGTGATGTTATAACTGGTTATTTTTATGCTCCCATACTTCACCATATATTCACAATACTTACTCCAAGCAGATGCTAACATCACATTTACACGTAAATATATTATCACATTTTTGTGGAATATT
This sequence comes from Esox niger, assembly GCA_016801105.1. Lineage (NCBI taxonomy): Eukaryota > Metazoa > Chordata > Actinopteri > Esociformes > Esocidae > Esox > Esox niger. Next base: position 46,001 of record JACXGJ010000504.1, on the reverse strand, counting down.
GTTTGACATAAAAATGTAAAGTGCCAGTTGCATTGTATGAAAAACCCATCCCATAAGCCTTAACAGTTGATTGATTGCCCATAAATTAATGGGTATGTAAGAAGTGCAAATTCTGCAAATAAATGTCAAATACATTTTAAAAGCTTTGTAGTCTAATGTGGAATGCACAGCACTCTCTGTCATACTCAGACATGTACTTGTGGGCACATATGCACACACACACACACACACACACACACAAACAGACACATTTACATAATCTTCTTTCTTTTTTTTTTTGCAGATGTTACCCAAGACCAGACATTTTTTGTTGGATAATCACAAGGTTGTACAGTAGAGCAGGGAGAAAGACGTGTACAACTTTTAGATAAGTTGACATAGTAGAAGGAACGATGCATGAGACCGAAGATTTATCAAAACTAAATGAGTGATTTTTTGCTCAATCCATTTCCTAACAAACTAAACAAAGTTTTGTACATAGGAATGCACACTTGGGAATACTCAGAAATGTTTCAACATTCATTCTAAAATCAGTTTTTATAAGGGAAGTGCATTTAGGTGATTCTCCCAAAGTATTTATTGATAAAAGGTATCGTTTTACAGGTGACATGATCTGTGTCCAGATAAGCAAGTTTTTATACTCTTATTTCTAACACTGTACACATAGAAGAGGAAGTTTCCGTTATTGTAAATTCATGCTCATTTTACAACACAAAAACAGGGCATACAGCAATTAAAGAAACAGCATAATTCTGGAAAATTATAAAAACTAGTTTTGTTCTAAATGAAGATGCTAATACTAAATATGGTTCTAAATATAAATTTCAGATCTCAGACAATAATTAATGTAGGTATGGTAATTCAGTTATGGATCGATATTTGGTATTGATTTTATGCAAAGCAACAATCGATCAGTTACAAATCGATCTACGCCAAATACAGTATGGAAACAATGTGTGAACCATTGTATATTATGCAGCGGAGAGGCTCAGATGAAAGCTTGACAGACAAAAATTGTGTAAGTATTCAGTTATCTACAGACAGGAGCAGTAGTTTTTATAGTCAACAAAAGCAAATAACCATGTCTGTCATATTGCACAGCTGAATGTTGAGGCCTACTATTCACCCTTGACAGTTTCAGTGCCGAACATTAATCTTTCCAAAAGAAGAAAGATTCAAACCAGACCTGGGTTGAAATGGTTGTGTATTTGATTTGTCAGTTCAGTACTGAATTTCTTGGTATGGTTTTCTTTTTAAATGTGACACAAATCAATTGGTCAATCTATTGAATGTCCAAAAAGCATAATTTTTTGTTTTGTTTTTTTGGTACATTTTTTTAAATACATGCCAATACTTTCCACATGTGTTTTAAATCATTCCAATATTCCAATAATATTCAAATTTTCTGATAAGTACTGTAATTTAAAGTAAAAAACGACAACATCTGAATACTTACTTCAAAATGTACAGTCCCCTCCAAAGTATTGGAACGGCTATGCAAATTCCTTTGTTTTTGATTGTCACTGAAGACATTTGGGTTTAAGATCAAAAGATCAGTATGAGACAAGAGTTCAGAATTGCAGCTTTAATTTCCTGGTATTCACATCTTGATGTGTTAAACAACTTAGGACATATCAAGGGAGAAACACCCTGAAACAAACAAGAACTGAAAGAAGCTGCGTTAAAAGCCTGGAATAGCATCACAAATGAATAATGCAACAGTTTGGGGATGTCGATTGGTCGCAGGCTTGAGGCAGTTATTGCAAGCAAGGGTTATGCCACCAAATATTAAATGTTATTTACTCTTAGATTATTTGTTCCTTTACTTTTGCTCACCTAAAAAATGCTGTGGTCTAATACAAACGGTGATATGGCCTAAGTTGTTTAACACATCTGAATACCAGGAAATGAAAGCTGAAATTCTGATCTCTTGTCTCATACTCATCTTTTGATCTTAAACCCAAATGTCTTCAGTGAACAACAAAAACAAAGGAATTTGCCTTACCGTTCCAATACGCTTGGAGGGGACTGTATGTGAAAATCAATATATTTCAAATAGTATTTGATCCCAGGTGTCGTTCATATTTCCTTAATATCTTTTTTAAGTTCACAGAGACTATCTGGAGGTTGATAACCAATACAAATATAATGCACAAATGAAACAAAGTAGTAACTTAACTATGTAGATAAACATTCTTGCTACTTAAATACAATTCACTTAATGTTTCTGTGTATCTTTTCTTTCCTTCTAAAAGTTTCTTGAACAGAAATCTTCCTTTGATCAAATGTCTGTCTCATCCTACCACACAAGCAATTGGTCTTTACCCTAGGTAATCACTATAGAGGTTCAGTAGGTAGCCTAGTGGTTGGAGCATCTGACCAGTAACCAATAGTATGCTAAATCAAATTCCTGAGTCAGATTGGTGAAAAAGCATTTATAAGGACATGATTAAGTGGGTTTACTCTAACCCTTCTGGGCTCATCCTGTGGTACCTCTTCCATTTTGAAAGGTTAAAAGTGGAAGCCATTTCTTGTTTATTTGTTTCAACCTGTCAATGATTCTGTTTCCCTTATACAGGAATTGTTCTTAAATAATTATTGGTGATCCACTCTAAAACATAGTTCCATTAGGGTTCTTTGGCTATCCCTTTGGTGGAACAGTTTTTGTAGTTTCAGAAAGAACATTTTAGGGTTCCTGGTTGATGTTCTTGCTGGAAGTATACCTAGGTCCAACCTAGGCAAATACTGCTACTCATAACCAGGAAGTGGTTCTCTCTGGAGTCATAAAGAGGGTTTTCCCCCACAGGAAACATACTTATGAAAGAACTGTTATGGAACATTATTTTCCCTTCTGTACCCTACTATAAAAGTCACAACTCATAAACAATGATCGCTCTGGATGACTGTCCAACCGAGGCGTGAGGTGTGCAGCATAGGACCAGTAGCTCATCCTCCCGTGCCTTTCTCACCATACACATAAAACATGAGACTGGCTCAAATAAATGTCAAAAATAATGCTGACAAGGTGACAGGACTGCATAACTAAATCCAGATCAGGTAGGGATACAGTAAATGAATGCATATAATGTTTCCCTGATGGTTTTGAAGGTACCCTCCTTGCCTCAGATTCCTGACTCGCTCTTGTATGTGAGTGGATCAAATGTAATAGTCGTCTGAAGAATGTCAAAGTCAATCTGATTGTCCATGTCCAAAACACACAGCACATTGCTGCCAGCTGTCATTGTGTTCCTAAAGTCTACCGAAACAGACTTCCTCCTTTCCTCCTCCCTGTCTTTTCCCCTTTGTCCATCCTGCTCGTCCTCCTCCTCTCCACAGCTCAGTGCTACCTCATTTTCATAGCAGAAGATGCTGGGGGAGTGCGGGGATATGAGGTGCTGGTTGGTTCTGGGGCTGGTTTGGAATACTGAGTGAGGGGAGGCGGACGAATCGGTCCGACTGGCAATCTCGCTGAGCTGCTTGGCACTGCAAATTGGTGTGGAGGGCACCTCGTAGGTGTTGTGGAAGCGAGCATAGTCCACCTGATACCTGGTCCGGTCCTCAAAGATCACAGGCTCAAACCTATGCCCCCAGAGGATCTCCTTGGCCAAGTAGGAGCTGCGGGCCTGGGTGGTCATGGCTGTGGCCTCCACCATACCTTCCAAGATCACTACGATCTCAAAGTCATCGGACTCCAGGTCGGCCCGGCTCAAAGTGTACAGAGGGCTGTCCTCATCGATCTCATGGACAATGACCAGGGGGGAGACCAGGAAGAGTCTGTCGATGCCTTCATCGTAGCCCACATTAAGATCCCTCTGCTCCAGGGGGATGAACTCTCCCTCCGCCGTGACATAGGGTCGAATGAGCTGTGCCCGAACGTGGGCCTCCACGATGTGGCTCTTGCGCAGGTTACCCACCCGCCACATTAGGCAGAGCTTGCCGTCACGCAGGGAAATCAGAGCATTTTTAGAGAACAGCAAAGTCTGGTTCCTCTTCTTAGGGCGTGCAATTTTTACCATAATCATCCCAAGCATGAAGGAGTCAATGATGCAGCCGACAATGGACTGGAGAACCACTGTGACTACTGCCACCGGGCACTCCTCAGTGACACAGCGCCACCCGTAACCAATGGTTGTCTGGGTCTCTATGGAGAAGAGGAAGGCTCCCACGAAGCCCTCGACATGAAGAAGGCACGGCTGCCACTGTTTCTGCAACCCCTCGCCAACCCCAGGGCTCTTCCTTTCCAACCCTGAGGGGGAACTCATGCTTGGGTGGTCATCAAAATCCCCGTGGGCTCTGGATGCTGCGTAGAAAATAATGCCGAAAAACAGCCAGGAAAACAGAAAGGTGGAGCAGAAGAGGAGGAGTAAGTATCTCCAGCGAATGTCCACACAGGTGGTAAAGATGTCAGCCAAGTAACGTTGGGATTTGTCCTCCATGTTGGAGAATGACACATTGCAGTGCCCATTTTTTTGGACAAAGCGACTTCTCAGTTGGCTCGATCCTTTAGTGGAGATCTTTCCGTTGTAATTGTTCATGCCATGACTTTTGACGCCTGATAGCCTGTCGGAGGTACCACTGGGAGACTGCAGTCGGGGGTTTGGAAAGCTATAGCCATTGTGGAGCCCGAGGGTGGAGATTTTCAGGTCCTCCTCATCTGGTGATACGGTGCTGTATCTGTTGGATTAACAAGACGAAAGGAACGTATTGATGAATATGAAAACTTGCCAGACACAATGCAAGAGATGGGATTGTGGGCTGAGAGAGGGTGCAGAACAGGAAGAAAGTAGGTGTTAATATAGTGTCCATAATCGCTTTGGACTATGGTCATACCGGTGTACTCTTTATGGGACACAGTGTGTCCATGCATAGATTGCCTAAGCTGCACAGGAAAAGAGACTTAATGTATGACGTTTACATAAAATGCAAATAAAAACAGAATGCAATTATGAGCAAATGACTTCCCGATATTTAATTGAAAATAGTAAAGACAACATATCAAATGGAGACATTTTATTGTTTTTGGAGAAATACATGCCCACCATTTTGAATTTGGTTCCAGCAACACATTTCAAAAATGTTGAGGCAGGGGCATATTTACCATTGTGTTGCATCATCTCTTATTTTTACAACTCTTTGTAAGCATTTGGGAACTGTGGAGACCAATTGCTGTTGTTTTGAAAGTGAAATATTGTCCCATTCTTACTTGATGCAGGATTGCAGCTGCTCCTGCTGTGTTTGTCATTACATATATATTATTCAGCTTTAATGGTGCCTTCGCAGATGTGCAAGTCACCAATGCCATTTGCATTAATGCACCCCCATACCATCACAGATGTTGGCTTTTGCACTGTGCGCTGATAACAAGCCAGATGGTCCCGTTCCATATTAGCTTGGAGGATGCGGCATCAGCCTTTTTTGATTAGTCAGACAACAGGACAGTTTTCCACTGGGGCTCAGTCCATCTTAAATGAGCTGGGGCCCAGAGAAGGTGCTGGCGTTTCTGGATGTTGTTTGTGTATGGTTTCATCCTTGCATAATAGAGGTTTAACTTGCAGTGGTTTCCGGAAGTGTTCCTAAGCTCATGCAATGACGTCCACTACAGAATTGTAGTGGACGTCTGTTTTTAATGTATCACCTGAGGGTCACGGCCATCCATCCATTGGTTTTAGCCCTTGTCGCTTGCATGCAGAGATGACTCCATATTATCAGAATCTTTTTATATTATTATGTACCATAGATGATGAGATCTCCAAACTCTTTCTAATTTTACGTTGTGATACATTATTCTTTAACTGTGGCACTATTTGCCAAGACAGTCTTCCACAGATAGGTGAACCCCTCCCCATCCTCACTTCAGATAGGCCCATCCTCTCTGGAATGATCTTTTCATACCCAATCATGTAACTGACCTGTTGCAAATTGATCTAATTAGTTCTGCGTTATTCCACCAGATTTAGTAATTAGCATTACACAACATTTCCAGTCTTTTGGTGCCTCTGTCACAGCTTTTTTAAAACATGTTACTGGCATCAAATTCAAAATGAGCACGTATTTTCCAAGATAAAATAACATTTCTCAGCTTCAACATGTGATATGTTGTCTTGGTACTATTTCCTATATAATGTAGGGTTTAAATGATTTGCACATCATTGCATTCTGTTTTTATTTACATTTTACACAGCGTTTCAACTCTTTTGCAAACAAGGTTGTAAATTATACACTGTCGACTAGAAATGCATTACAGTCCCCTGTTGGCATACTTCCTGAGACAGAAAATATGCTTTCTCACTTTCTTCAAGACTCTTTGACCTACCTCTGGTAGCCTGCTAATATTGATCAGACTGACCCGTCTCTATTCTTTGGAAAGGATTACCTGGGAAGGTGAGTTGAATTTATCTTTGTGAGAGGGATTGCGGTCATCATGGATTTAGGGATTATACCTGAGCCAAGTCTCTTGATAACCTAATGTATCATTTTATGTATTCAGCGGACACTCATATCCATTTCAATCGAAAGTAAAAGTTGCAAATATTTTTCACACTTTTTTCTGCATTGGTTCACAGTAGGACTAAAACCTGTAACCATGACAATGCAGGCCCCGTGCTCCACCAGCTGAGTCACATGGATACATGTGTTCTGGGACAGATGTTATTTACCAATTTACAGTGCGCCACTTTTCAGGAAACTATATCCAACCATATGCATAGTATATTCTCAATGATTTCAGCATTTTGGTCCCATTCATTTGATATTCAAGTTGTGTACATTTTTACTTTTAGATACTTAGCATAAATTCTCTTCTAGAGGGACTTAAATGAGCAGTAATGTTTATCTAGCTCAATGTTTATCTAGCTACTTTTTCACCTTGCTGGCTCTGGGATTCAATCTGGCAACTGCTGGTTACTGGTCAGATGCTCTAACCACTAGGCTATTCATTGTACAATGTGGGTGTGAGGTTATCCATTTCCATGTCATTATATGAAAAGCATTATGGACTTGCACAGGTATAGCAAATACTTGTCACGTGTCCTCACCTGTTGGCCCGTGCTGTTCCCATGGCACCAAGTGGTATAAGACTGTGGGAGGCTGGACTCTGCACTGGCAGGATGTCTACTGTGAAAGATTTAGTATCGGCATGGCAACTGTCAATTCGTTCATGGACAGCATCCAGGTGAAGACCACTACAGGAGAAAATGTAAGAGACATTTTGCCAGCATTCCTACATCACGTTATTTTTGATAAGTTCTCGTGAACACTTGTGTCTAGTTTAGTGTGAGCATGTGTTATTGAGAGGACTATGATTTGATGAGAGCTGAGTCATACACATAAGAGCTCAGTCCTGAGGTAATATGTGTCTGTGGTTGGTTGTATGATTTGGCCTCTATTTAAAAGCCAAAGTCACCACTGTTAATACACCTGGCTTCACCTAATGTTAAAGCTTAATAAAAGACTCCAATAAAACTAAACCACTTGGTTCTATAATGGCTTCCTAGCATCATGCAATATATACAAACAATTTAGGATTGTTTCTACCATTACGTAATTGTCTGGTCCAAAATAATACAAATCTCTCTTATAATCCATGCATCATAGTATGTACAATACAAATCACTAAACTATCCAAGATCACAGTAGTAGCTGAATTGTTAATTTTTCAAGCCTTTCTTCAAAGTAAATACATGTCACTGTGAGACTTCATGTTTTCCCACAGGCTCTTCTAGGGTTTGTGTATTCAAGAGGGCAACAGTAGCTGAGGACATGAAACAGAATTACACTGGAGATCAAACCTGTTAATTCCTGGCTTCACATTGAATATGATGGCTTTCTGGTTCCAGGAGATTAAATGACACAGGTACAGATGCAATACTTCAGGTGTACAATGGAACAGTGGGGACTAACAGTGAGCCGTTTCCATAGGAACCCATCTAGTGTGACGTTTGGAAGGTGACTGTGTGGTGAAGCGAGGCGGACAGAGCCACTAGAGACATGGTGTAGGGGGCAGTAAAAGCTCTTCAGGATGAATCACACAGAGGGAATATTGAAAAAGTTGACAGTTAATAGAACCTCCTAAACTAAGTCTAACTAAGTTTGATGGAATTGTTAATCACCGGAGTGTATGAAAATGTTTAATGCATAGACTTAAGTTTGGGAAGAGAGTGTCTGAATAATTCTGTCGGATGTTGCGCGTGTATACTGTACTGACTATTTGCCATTCTATGACTGCAGTCTCTTATTTGTGCAGATTTTTTACCTCTTACATGTAGTCACAAATAATGGTTATAAAAGGTAGAAGAGTGGGTTCTCAGACTCACTGATGTCATATGAAGGGAGAAAAAAGAAAGAGATTGCCTGCGCCTGACAGCAGTGTGTGTTGCAGGGATGAAAATGTGAGCAAGAGAGTTCTTAAAACGTCTCTTAACTTACTTATACCAGAGTAATTACTGGAGCTGAAATAAATTTTATTCAACACATGTCCTTCCTGTACATTAAGGTAAATCTCAAACATATGTAAAGAGGAGCTAGAGCAGAGTCCTACCTGGATGTTTAAAAGCCCATCAAGGACAGATCAAATGGTTTAGTGGCACTGTGCTTCCTGTTTTGAGTGCGTAAAGTGTATGTGTTTACGGATGGAAAACAACAGAATATAAAACAATTGAAATGCAACATTAGAAATGTTTGGTCTACCACAAGTTTTTACATGCTACACATTCTGTTGATCAAGCCAGTCTTAGTTCGCAGAGATTTCACAGAATAGATGCACTGTATATATAATACTGTTACAAAATATATTACCATTCCAACTATACAACAAGAGGAAAAACTCAAAGTAGTTCTTTCTTCTCTGAGCCACTGTCGAATGTTCAATAAACTAGAATCTAGAGTCTAGAATAATCCGTTGCTCCTAATTTGTAGCAGATAAGTCTCCCTGTGTGTCATGTTCAGATGTTATGGAACCTTCTCTGCCTGTGTGCTTAGGGTAGCGCCCCGATTAGCGTAGGTCAACAGCAGCCCCCTACTAAGCAATGATTGATCAATTCCAGTCATTACCATCATTACATGCATGGCTTCAAATGAGGACTGCACTGAAGTGTTACATAAGGAAGGTCAACAGAGATCTATGTACAATTTGCGGCTAAATGGGGTGAATCCTTTGGTTTGTAATTTATGAAATGTGCTGAAAATTCTAATAATGTGTTGCATTTAAGCTGTTATTGACTTGGTTTATTGAAAATGATTATGATCTTTTTAATCTTTGCCCCTTGTTTATGAGAAGAAAAATCAGGTACTGCCAGTGAATATCACCTGGCCATATACATTTGTCAATGAGATTGTCTGTTTCATTATAACATGAACTGAAATGTCAGTTCCATTAACTTCAGGGTACTTTTGTCAGTATGCCCAACTATTCTGTTTATTGTTATTGTGTTTTAGGCTACTTCACGGATGAATTTTTTATCAACATTTTCTTCTATATGCTTTTACAGTACATGAATAAAGGTATTCTGAAATATTCTGTAAACCAGGGCTCAGTTTGATATGTAGACTACATAAGAAGCAGGTTGTTTGTCATGAAAGCAGATGACTGAGGCCATTGAGGTGACGGTTGAACTGTATAAAAGATGCCAGTTTGCTCTTTCCCTATAACACAGCTGTTTCCTTGAATTATGACTATGGAGCTCTAGATTTATGGAAGGATAAAGTCTAATAGGGAATGATAGTTTATGCAGATGTGGTGATTATTCTGGAGTACCTTGTAAGAGGTATATAACTAACTCAAATTCACAATCACATTCATAAAATCACATATTTCTCATTAATTATAATTTCCATATTGATATCAACAGTTTTCTTCTCATATCAGTTCATCCTAGGGGACCCACAGTCATAGAGAAAATGCATCCGATCCAGGAAGCATCTCAAATGTTTTTTTAAGTTCAAAACTACGCATCATTTATGGTATGTCATCTTTTTGAAAAGCATTTGTCTATAGACTGTGAATCACTGGACAAATATAAAGTTCTTGAATAACATTTCCCATCCCACATATCAGTGGACATTGTATATCCATTTTAGATAATGAGTAACGTGGTAATATATAAACATGCTAGGCTTACTCACCTTAAAACCAAAAGTTATTTCGTTTTGCAGTTTGCTTGTTGTCCACTTCTAAATTGTAACCTCAATTACAAGTAGGAGATTCCATGCACTTTTTGGAAGGATGTGTAACAACAGAGAGTTTTTCGGAAATTGATTAGTTGTAATCTATTCTGTTCTGTTGTTCCATTATATTCTGTTTCCACTTGCTTTCATAACACTTTCTTATTCCCTTTAGCATCAATCACATCATTTTCTTCTTATTTCCTTCTTTTAATCCTTTGTTGTACTCTGCTACCTCTGTGCCGACTCCTGTCTCATGTAATCCAGTCTGTGCGCTGTCCTCTGCACGCTGGTGCACTGGAGTCTCCAAGTGCTGTGTCAATCTCCTCTCGCGCGTGGGTTCGAGAGGGAGGAGGAGGAGAGGGGGTGAGGGGGTGCTTGTCAGTTTCAATATGTCTCCTTCTCTCTATACACAGTGTATGTGGAGGCGTTAAATAACGTGTCCCCAACTGAGTGAGATAAGATTTCACTGATGACAGCATCGTGTGTCTATGTTTTGTTGGAATAATAATGCTGAAATAAATGTGTTGTAGTTGTAGGAAGATTGAAAGTATGGAGGTATTACATTTATAAAAGTTCCGACATCATTTGAATGTCACTAACAAGCTACATTCACTGCATTTTGACACTAAATCAATTACTGAACACTGAAAGACCTCAGGTTCTAGTAATATATCCATTCACAACAAATCTCAGGCTGTCTTTCAGTCCCGTATATTACAGTTAATTGATATGCTACATAGTCTCTGACCACAATAAATCACCTCTAACTTACACCCCTAGAGGGGTCTGCCAGACCCTTGGTTCACTTGAAGAGACGCGTGCTACCATTTACTGCTTTATGTAAAACAACACTTCTTAAAGTCTAGTATTGTGAAGTTGTCTTATCAGGTCTATGACACTGGTTCTCAAACTATGGTTTGTGTACCACTAGTGATACGTGCTGCTCCCTTTGGTGGATATATAGTCAGTGAAATATTTACTTAGGTAGTTCGCGGTGCAAAAATGTTTGAGAACCACTGTAGTGTATATTGTGTAAGGAATTACATGAGCTGTTATTGTAAAAACCTAGGTTTCTATTAACATTTAATCATAATTTCTCTTGTTTTGCTGTCATTTTGAAAACGTTTGAAAATGTACTCAAATGAAAACAACTCAAAAACTTTTGCCAGTGCAGTAGATTTGATGGACTGTGTATGGATGAAGCCAAATTGTTTCTATGGAAACACATTCATTTTACAATCCTGTCTCCCCTTTCTCTTCTTCTTAATTATCCTGTGGATGGCACTTCCTTTCACTATGCTCTTCTCTTGAATATTACTGGGAATCTGTCCTTTTGACATGCTCAGAGAAGAGAAGTGAGGGGGTGGACTGAGATTTTACCGAGGAGACTGGCAGGGAAGAGCAATTGATAGAAGTTATGAGCCGACAAGAGCTTAGAGAAAAGGTACATTTTAGACATTAATCAGACACTCTTATTCAGAGTAACTTTCAAGTGCAATTATGGTTACCTGTGTTGCCGAAGGATAAAACCACTGTTTTTTTTGCCTTTACCTGTTTTAGGATTGGATCTGATATTAATTAATAGTCAAGCATACTCTAGATCCTGAAAATGATGTTCAAACTTGCTGGCACTGTCCTTTAAGGAGTTATTGTTGCAATGTGTTCCTGAGTCAATATGTCTCCTTCTCTCTATGGCCACTTATTCAGCTGACCTGTATACTGTGGTGAAGGAAGGTGTGCCTATCAAAAGGTTATGGGGACTAATCTGACACCCAGGGCTGATTACTGGCTAATAATACTCACACATGGAGTCATCTTGTGGTCATCTTCACCTCAGATCCGACTGGAGCCTGTCTAGTCACTCTGTCTAGTCACTCTGTCTGACAGGTGTATAAATGCCGGCAGAACATGAACATCTATTAAAAAGATGAGTGGTCATTTATGCATCTGTCATGATGCATAAATGGCTGCCAGAAAGTATATAGTGTCAGAGTAAACATCTAAATGGGTTTTCCATGTACAGTCCTGCTTTAGAGTATCTGAACCCCTTGTGCAATTATAGATGTTGTTCTTGTATTCACTATCTATATTTAATCAGTATCAGTGTTTTTTATTGGGCACATCAGGTTTATAGTTCTATCTGATAGAGACAAGAAAGCAGGTACGTTTGGTGTTTACACATACAGGTGAATTCAAAACACACCATGCCGAGAAGAAAAGAAGACTGCAGAGTGAGAGGTCATCGTCAGGAAAACCATACAACCTTCTTATAGATATTTGAGTTCTATCACTCCACTGGGAGGCAAATCATTTACAAATAGAAAGGATTTAACATGAAGTAGATGCTCTTCCAAAATATCCCCAAGAGCCTCAAGAGAAATAATAAATCGGGTAAGTGCCAACCCAAACATAACATTCCAAGAGCATGGCGGTGGGAATGTCAGCACCTGGGCAGCTCCTGCTGCTCCTACCTGGTCGAATGCTTATCATTGAAGGAAACATGAATTCTTAGGTATACCAGGAGATCAGTCAAAGAGCTAAAGCTGGGCTGAAATTATTATGCCACTATTATGCCAAATTATTATTAGTATTATCTTCCTATTCTTTGCCGACAGGAGTGGTGTCCTGGTACTGTGCCCATCCATATCAAGGTTCAAAATGAGTGGTCATTTAAGTATATGTGGCCTTTCCGCCAGCTCTGACCTCATAATCAAGGCTTATTTCACCCACAGAAATGCTTCTCACTGGATTTTTTTTGCATCACATCTCTGTATAAGAGATATTAGAGTGTGCAAACCTCCGGAGGTTAGCGGTTTCTGAGATGCTGGATCTACCATGTGGTTCAGAACTCACTGCTAAACTATCAAAACAACTAGTATTGGATAAGGACTAGGGTGACCAGACATCCCTGTTTTTCCTGGGACAGTCCCGTATTTCAGTCCGTTTTCAGCTGATCCAACTTATTTAGAAAAAATGCTGTTTTGTCACGTATTTTTACATGGTCCTGTTTTTTTATTGGTCCGACCTGCTGCCCATTCAAAGGTTGTCATGATGACTGTCCAATATTTCACTCTATTGAGTCTAGTCACCCTAATTAGGATACGGACAGGATATTATTTAGAAAGAGGCGGAAAAATACAAGATGTGAGGTTTTATTCAATGTACTCCAGGTGACGGTTACCCATGGTTCATGAACTGCATGCAGCTCTTATACCAGATCCTTGCAGCTGCCTTGCAAATTATGCTACTTTAATTAAACCCAGAAATCTATACTTTATCTAGTGCTTCCTTAATTTGGGATTGTTGTCAACTAGCCTGCATGCCAGATAGTGTAACTACAGAATTCTTCAACTAGCTGGTGTAGAGAGCAAATGAAACACATCTATAGACCTTTTGCTGGCATATCCCATTAGATTATCAGATCTCAAACCTCTGCTCGGGACTGGCAGATGTTTCGCATTTCTGTTTTATCCCTTAACTATCTCATCTGATCCACCTATTTACGTGGTAGTTAGTTAGTTTACAAGTTGAATCAGGTGTGATCGCCAATATCGAATTGATGCTGGCTAGCACATTGAGGTTCGTTTCAAAATAGTATGGTAACACTCTTGTTTCGAAAAAATGCTTTAATGCGCGAAGATTTCCAACACAGTGCACAGCAAGGACATCTGCTAGACAACGTGTAACATGAAATATTATTAAGACTGTTATATTTAACAAGGAGCTGTACATTTTTTTGTGGGGTTTGTTGCCACCTGCCCTTTCCTCAGTCGTTATAGGTGAATTCAAAGTAATGGTAAGAATGAAAGACCACTGAAGAAGACTAAGCTCAGGAAAACAGGAATTTCACGAAAACAACCGGCAGAATTGGTTGAATTCAAACTGGCAATACAAGCAAACAATTTCCCATAGCCACCATACACAGGCCGTTTATCAGTCTGCGTTTTTGTCCGTGCTTGTGTTCTTGTAAACTCGTTTAAAGTCATGTTTCATGGCCCAAGTACGGTTCCAATCCAAAAAACGCAAGTTACCAAGAACGCCTAAAATGCTCGGATATGCACTTTATCCGAATCTTTTATGGAGAATGCGTGGGTTGGTGACTTGTTCAGCGAGAACGCATCTGCTATCCCAGAAGTCACTTCAAGATGTCAGGAAAAACTCCACAACTGTGGTACGTTTTAACTTTTCTTATTTCAGTTAAAGGGTACCTGTAAATCAGCATCTTGAAAGAAATGGATGAGAAATGGGCATTGTAGTCGCGGAACATTTGCTTATTTTATTTCAGAAACGGCTAATTTATATATTTGCTCTGACTTTTCGATCAGCTAGCTAACCTTATTCAGGGCAGTGCAGAGGCTAGTTAACGTTAGTGGAGTTAAGTAATTACCGTACCGGTAGAGGAACAGCTTTTTTAGAATTGCAGTTGATTTTCACTTTCAAATGTCATATCATATGGTTATGGCTATAATCCCAATACAACCTTCTTCCGTTCATCTTCACATTAATATTTTATTTAGGGATTATTGAGGAGGTTACAGCCCTCATAGAGTGGAGGGGTTTTGCGCAATATCCAGGTACACGCGCATCTCTATCCAGATAGGCGCATTCTCTGTCCTGGCGATCTTGCAAGACCATTCTCGCAAGGACGCTTGGCAAGAACGTTCTTCTCAAGGACACAATTACGTTCTTAGCGTACGTGGAATTGATGAACAGCCACAGCTTCGGTTCTTTGGCAGTGATGTCATTGAGGCGAGCGTGAACTTTAATCTCAACAAGTTTATGTTAAGGTAGATTGCTTCGTCTAGCTGGCCAATTATCGTCGGTGGACATCAGAATAATATTTGTGAATGTGGAAAATGCCATTGTCATAAGAAAGTACAAGGGACATGGGAGAGGAGATTTGAGGTTTCACTAGTTGCCCTATCTGTAGGTCTGTTCACAGTTCCAATTCTTTAGCCCATCACCAAGGCAACATATAGCCTCCGGATCCCAAGATCCTCCAGATCCCAGTCACAACGAACGCAGCTCTCTTCCCAATGACCAACATATTAAGCCCAATCAAGAGTTGGTTTATATATTTCTTAATTCTTACTAAGTAGATGTCGTATGCCATGTCACAATAATTCCATTTTGCCCGATAACGCTGTGTTATTTGGTGCATTTGATAAATACACTTTGAACTTTCAGATTTCCTTTGGAATTATGAACAACACTGACCAGTAAACACGGGAGGCTCATTTATCTGAAATGAGAATTGTATCTTAATTTTTTGTAGTTTATTTAGAGGAATACAACATCGTCATGTTCATTCAGGTAAACAAAATCCCTTATTGGGAGTGTTTTGGAGTAGTTTTCCGCATGCAGTATAGTTTTGCGATTGTGGTACAAACCGTTTCCAATAATTGAATTAGGAGGATGAAAATAATGCTTATTACAGACTGGGACAGAGCTGAATAATGGATTTTTTGAAAAAATTGTACTATGTGTATTCAGGATAATCTTTTGGTGAGTGAACTTTGAGAAAAATATTAATTTTGGACGAACTATCCCTTTATTGCACGCATATTCAAAACAGTCATTCTGAAAACTGCAAGTGTTGAACTCGAAGGTGATTTTGAAACGTCCGTAGCTTCAAATATATTTGGTCACGTGTTTTGTACATTGAAATTATCTTGGGTTTCATTCGTCATAGAGTTGGTATAATTACAACACATGTTCAATCCACTTCATGTGGCAACTGAAACTAACCTAGTAAGCTAGGATGGTAGTTGAGTTCCAAGGTTATCTACATATGTTATTGTCGTCGCTCTGTGACATGTTCGGTGTATTTGACAAATACAACTTATAACTTGCAACTAACATGTCATTTTTGCAGGTCACCTAGTTTGACTGTTAAGAAGCTATAACGTTCTGGGATATCATTATTTCTTGATTGGACAGGAAACTAATATGGAGTTATCAAACTAGGTTATCAAAACTCACCAGAAAGTAAATTCCCTATGCCATGTTTTTTGTAGGGCCATGACTGAGGAAATCGAAATCTGGATTCCTTTTGATAAAACGTTAGTCATTAAAGTCCATGAAATACAACTTAGAAACATTAGAGTGCTTACAAATAGAATGTAAGTCACAAAACTTTAAAAAGCAGGTGCCAAATATAATCTCAGGATTTACAAATAAAAAAGTTTGACCATTAAAAAGCCTTTGCATTGCTATTTATTTGCTAATCAAAATGTGCTTCTGTTAACATTTAATTATTTGTTTTTAGATCTTGTGTGCAACCATGTGTGGGCATTGTTGACAGTTTTTCTTCAACACAACCGCTGTTTGTGACTAATTACAATTATTTACAGGTTCAAAACAGTTTTTGATAATAATATATCTCCAAATTATGAAATTAAAAGCAACAATCAATTTAGCATAATCATGTATTATAATTGAGATCAACTAGCCTTCCTACTTCAAAATAAATTCAACATGTCTGGCCTCACTGACTGCTGGCTCCATCTGGTGTCGAAGAAAGTTATTTATGCACTTATAGTGACAGCCCACTTTGGTGACGAGCTCATGCTCACGCCCTAGTTTGCTGTAATTTGAGCGCCGGAGAGGTAATACGGATTTTGCAAAAACTGTCAGCCACGTCACCTCCACGGACTAACTTTTTCAGCTCTTTGCGAACAGTGATGCGAAAATCTATATGCAAAATATCTACAATACATATTTATAAGTAGTGTATTTGTAGTGATTTTGAATGAAAGAAGACAAATATTTAGGAACATTTTGCGTGGAGCGGTTGACGCAAGTGGGTTTTTAGAGAGGTCAATGTTTTAAAAAAAGTCATTGTTTAGACGTCGTCTGAAGATTAGTTGAAGAACTTTGAGCTTTCACCAAATAGTCTAGCTTTTAGTACCTAAACCACACTATGAATATCTTCCGTTTAGCGGGTGACGTGTCGCATCTCGTTGCTATTATCTTACTATTAATGAAGATATGGAGGACCAAATCCTGTGCTGGTATGTTGAATCTTTTTAATATAGTTTTTCTCAGGGAAATGACTGTTAATTATTGGGCCTACCAGTAGGCTTAATTTATGTTTATCAAACTTGGGGAAACCCAGAAGAAAATAAATGCATCTCTCCATGTCAGATAGAATTTAGAAACAGGCATTCAGGATCAGTGGATGGACGGTATTTGTTGCATCAAGTTAAGTTGCACTGTGCATTGGTTACTCACATTAATGTTAACGCGCTTCGATCATTCTTTACATATTTCGTTAGTTGCCCTAAACAATGTAGACATGTTCAATCCCCTTTACAGAGGTTACAGGCAAATGTCTCACCACACATCTCACCACACATGCAAGAACGTTACGTGGCAAACAAACAGTTCCGTTTCAAGTAACCTAACTGGCTTTGGGAGTAGTTGCACCATTGAAGACCTGCATCAATAGTTGACATTTCAGTGTTATACTGTAACTGAGGTTATTGTGTTATTACTGTTTCTGCAGGTATTTCTGGGAAGTCTCAGGTGCTTTTTGCTTTAGTCTTCACTACCAGGTACCTGGACCTAGTCACTAGCTTTATCTCAATCTACAACGCAGTGATGAAGGTAAGCTGGCAGATCATATCCTACAAAGAAGATCAATAATTCGTTTTGTTGTTGAAACAAATTCCTCCCTTTTTGTGTGGTGTGTGTGGTGTGTGTGGTGTGTGCGAGCTCAGGTGGTGTTTCTGGCTTTAGCCTATGCAACTGTGTACCTGATCTACATGCGGTTCAGAAGCACTTACAACTCTGAGAATGACTCATTCCGTGTTGAGTTCCTGCTTGTCCCTGTGGCTGGACTTTCTTTCCTTGAAAATTATGCGTTTGCCCCAATGGAGGTAAGTGCATCTCGTTGAGTGCTACTGTAAAAAGTATGACGTATAAATTATAATTAAGTATTCAATTACATCACTATGTATATAGATAATGTAAAGGAGTGGCAACCACAATCCCAAATATTGGTATGCACACATCAGGTCCTACACTTATTTGAATGTGTGCCCATCTTTGTTACTCAGATCCTGTGGACATTCTCGATCTACTTGGAGTCCGTGGCCATCTTGCCTCAGCTTTTCATGATCACCAAGACCGGCGAGGCAGAGTCCATCACCACGCACTACCTGTTCTTCCTCGGCCTCTACCGGGCACTGTACCTGGCCAACTGGGTATGGCGCTACAACACAGAAGGATTCTTCGACCAGATCGCTGTGGTTTCTGGTGTGGTCCAGACCATCTTCTACTGTGACTTCTTCTACCTCTATGTCACCAAGGGTAAGATGACTTTTAATCAGTTAGACATTGTGTTACCTTAATCTCAACTACCCATTTCATTTTGTTTCCCTTCTTCCCTTTGTCCCGCTCCAGTGCTCAGAGGAAATGGAAAGATGTCCCTGCCCATGCCAGTCTAAAGAGAGTCCATGTTGTGTCAAGCCACACATGGTCAGTTGAGCACCTGAAAGCACCACTACCCTCCAGTTGTACTTATTAATGGAATACGTTCTGCAGTGTCACAGTACCCTGTATATACTGTACCTCGGGTATACCCTGGAGAACAACTGTCTTACTGTTGGTACCAGGTTTGTTTGTTGTTTAGCCTTAGTGAATGTGTGCTTTTCCATTTTACTTTCTTCACTTTTTGTAATAATCCACAGCAACTTAGTGTGTTAATATTATGCTAGGTGGGACTGCCACATTACAGCCATCAAGTACATCTGTCCTCCATAATGGATTTATCCATAAAATCAGCCCTAGTAGAAAAACACAAGGTTTACTTGTATTTGTATGTATTTTTTAAGGTAAGACCGAGATGTCTTCTGTAAAAAAAATGATATCTTAACATCAGAAAGAAGCTGGTTCCACCAATGGGGTGCCAGGATAAGAGCGTTGACTGTTCTGAGCAGCAGCTGACCTTCCATAGGGGCGGGATGCCCAAGAAACTATAGGTGAAATGAGTGCTTTGATGAGGATGTATGGTTTGAACATAGCCTCAATATTCTAAAATGACCAAAAAACGATGACATGTTTCTGTGCATGTGTGAAACAGAATGTGTATGAATACTGTGGAAATATGCATTTTATTTTACTTGCATTATTTTATTTCAAAGGAGCAGGTATAGTGCATTTTTTTTGCTTTCCAAATAGAAACCATTTTCTGAATGTCTTATTACCAAATTATTAAAATTTTAAAAACATTTTACAGTATAGTTGAGCGACTGTTTTCTGGTGTTTTGACTTTCTGCTAATCCTCCAGTTCATACATGCACCTTTTGCAGCCATTATAGTAGTGAATCTTACAGTGATGTTATAACATCTTTAAACACATTTTCCCATTGGTTTTGTGAAACAAAATAGCAAAAGCTCAGAAAACTTTGTTTTGGAGTCATGTATTAACAGGAATATTCCAATTCCAAAGATTTTTTTCTCTTTTTAAGAATATTTAAGTCAGGACTGGATATCTCAGGGACAGTGAGCAAAAATCTGTTATTTCCATTGAAGGGTTAGGTTTACAGGGGTTTTGGGAGATCAAGGAATATTGCACTGCAGGTCTCCTAGTTAGGTCAAACGGCCCCTGTTCTGAACTCCCCAAGTGGGTGCCACACAGAATGGAAAAGAAACCCACCAATATAACAATCAGGCTGTTTCCCAGACTAACTGTACCACCTTTATCAGAATGTCATTGACTCCATTACCATCCCTTTGACCAGCTCTGTCCACTCAAGCCATGACTTTGTCCTTTTCAGAAGATGCCATATTCAGAGATTTGGACTCAATTAGTTGACCTTTCACGATATATTGCTTGTTGTTTTTTTGCTGTTTAATATCTTAGATTCTGTAAAATGCTACAGAAATTCAATGAATGTATATAATTAAATTATTCTACAATACATGAAGAGGGTTTCACTGTATCTTGTGTTGGATTTGACCCAATAACTAATTTCAAATTGAAGCTTTTGTGATTTACTCTTGGACATTATACTTTTTGCCATCCATGATACCCGAACAAATTTTGTTAGCTTCAACAATTTTGGCGACAACTATGTATTTGTTTAGTGAAAAATTTTGAGGTGTGTTTTAGACCCACTATTGACTGTAATGTGGCAAAACAATGGCACAATTTTGTGATGTTACAATTTAACCCAAACATACATTGTATTTGATAACTCATTTAGTATTTATCATTTATATATCACATTTATTGAGTGAACATTTGGACCAGAATTACATTGGCAGAAACAGATTAATACTTGAACAAAATAGAAAGGTGCTTACAAAGTATTTTACTATGAACTACATTTCTACATCTGTCCAAACACATTTAGTGCCCATGTAATGATCAATGTTTTAATATAAAAAAAAACCTTCATAATTCTTTTGTTTAGTAAAAAAAGGCATCTTTACTGGTTCACCAATTTTTTTGCAGTGATTTCTATGGGGTCAGTTCAATCAAACCAGCATTACATTATTTATGCAGTTGCATTTTTCCCAATGACCAAGTTTACTCTGACTGTTCTTGGGTTAGGCCTACTGTCATCAAAACCTACAACTACAAACAAGGGGACCCCATCACTGGTATGGTTTCACATCTAAGAATGGGAAGTGAATTGGAGCGATATGACTAGTATATTCAGAAGACACTATATATTCATTGGCGAACCACACTGGTGGATTTGTATGCATTCCAGCCAAAATGTGGTGTCTCACTGGGATGTCATACATATTGTGATACAGTATATATACATGCACCACTCAAAATCACAACCAGGGGATACATGTAATAAAAAAATTCACTGCACTTAACTTCTGTTTTGATTTTATTTTGGAGGCCTGTTTTTGCTTGTGGCAGTATGATGGCCTGTGGCAGTATGATGGCCGGTAGAATGAAGACCGGCTCAGAATAACATTACTTCCTCAACACTCATGGCTGAAGCTTCTTCTAAGCATTATGGTTACAATTCACTTACAGTGGAATAAGACTGTAATGGTAATCTATGAATTCTCTTAAACACCCTTTGTCATGTAATAATAGCTTGAAAGGTCGGTAGCATGAGTTTTTAGTCACTAAAATAACAATGCAGTGTGGTTAATGACTTTGTTGTAGACACATTTTTGTACTATGTTATGGAACTGCACAAATGTTTGACCTCCTCCACATATCTGGAGCCTTCTTACGCCCCAATCCAAAACAAGTCCTAAACTTTATGCAAGCCTCCATAAACTTTGGTATTTATCACTTTCTAAATGTATTGGTTTTGTGGACTTTTAGATCACGACTACATGTATAGTATATCTTTCCCAGAAAAGTGCAACTGTATATCAGGAATTTGTGTGCATTCTAGAACCCCCTTTCTTGTCAATCAGAAACATGTATTCAACCTTACATCTGTAAAATAATATTTTAATAGCGCCACCTTGACCTATGACTGGCAGGGAGGAATTTCTACCATGTAATCATATCTTCAAAGATCTCGAGCTTAGGTTTTAGGGGTACATTCTGGATTGGAACTTGTCTACCACCCTGTTGAGTGGAGAATCAATTCCAGTGAGGACTAATAATAATAAATACAAAAATTGTGTCAATTAGCACTGGAACGTTTGATGTATACACAAATGCAAGTCCACATGCCACATTTGCTAAAGCTAATGCTACCCACCCTTTAATAAACTACAATGGAAGAAAGTGCATTTGCGCTCTTATAACGTCATTGTGACAGTAATAATAAAAAGCACTGTTTGGTGATAATAAAGTGTGTAAAACTAATTTGCACTTCCAACAGAAAAAATATATTTTGGTTATTTTCACCTGACAGTCCAGTGCCACACAGGGAATAATGGTGCATATTAAAAGCCTCCACTTGTCAATGTAGGAGCGTTTTACGGTGCTTGTAGAGCACTTTACTTCCCTCCCTCACTGCTCCTCCCACCACTTTGGCAGCTGATGTGATTGACAATGGTGTGGTGGCCAAAACAGCTGCCCTCTCTATTGCCTTGACCTTCTTCACTGGTTTCCCCTTGTCTTTGCTGGTAACTCCGGCACCCTCAGCTGCCCCCTTCCCCAGGGCAGACACCAACTCACACCAGAAAAGCTTCTCAGCCTTCTTCCTGGCTGCTTCTTCCTCTCTTCTTCTTTCCTCCTCTTCCATTCTCATCAGTCTCTCCGCCTCCGGTCCCCGGGGTTCTGACCCGGTCTTTATTCTACCCTCCTGCCTCAATACACACATCCTTCTTTCTCCCAGAATGCTCTCCTGAACTTCTCTGATGGCTCTCTCAGCCTCCTGATACATCTTATTAGAGTAACATCCCCCTCCATTTTGCAGTACCATCTTGTTTACCTTCTCCAGGAGTTTTGTGACCTGAGTACAATCTGTCATCTTATTGCTGTTGTCAAAGACATGGTAGCCTCCCTGACAGCTGCTCACAAACTCCTGCAGTTCCTGGCTCTCATTCAGGAATTTTTCCATGCTTTTCCCCTTAAGCTGATCACCCCAGGAGAACAGCACAACTGTGTATCTAAGGGCTCCTGGTCCAAAAGTGGCCTTGACCCACTCCAGAACATCCCGCTCCTCCTGAGTAAACCTTCCAATCTGAAGGGTCACCAGAAAGGCATGGGGGCCAGGAGCAGACAGCACCACGCATTGGCTCACCTCAGCTGTTACCTCCTGAGAAGACAGGTTCGTGTCAAAGAATCCTGGGGTGTCCACCACAGTGAGATTTTTCCCAGACACAGATCCACTCTGCCTTTCACACTCACGAGTGATAGAACATGGAGAGATGTCCACCCGGAATGCCTGCCTCCCCAGGATGGTGTTCCCTGAGGAGCTTCTTCCTGCTCCCGTCTTTCCCAGCAGTACCATCCTCAGCTCTTCAGTGTCAGGCTCCAGTGATGCTTCATATTCTGCGACACAAAGGATTGTTATATACAGACCAAACCAATCACAAAGTATAATCTACCTTTGAATTACAGTATATGACATACTGTTTTATTTTAAGTGAATTATGGTTGGGTGCAGGGGAAATCTAGTTATATTCAGGGGATGCTGTCAAGGATTCTAAACAAATAACCTTTTTATTGGCAAATGTAGTCGCTAACAAAGACAGGCATCTACACATTATTGCAATAGTCTCTCACCTAGACTCGATGCAGCACATTCCAGGGACGGCATCTCCTCTGTCCGACATGGTTTGGCCATTGCGGTCACGGCTGAAACTATGCTTAGGCTATCCAGGGAATAAGCTATCTATAACGCACGTATCAATGGAATCCTGCCTTTGTTCACGTAGACCTATACCAGCGCTTTATCGTTAATCCTATATGTGCACTTCAGGAAAAAAATTGTCAATTTGACTTCAAAAATCCTACATTTTTATCCTTGTACTTTTCCCTTTCACCACGTTTTTACATGCCGCATCCGCGGAGATGCGACGCTACTGCTGAGTCAGACCATGATGTCATTGTGATAATGTGCGTACGCGACCAGAAACAGCAGTCTGCACGTTCTTTGGTTCGGCGGTTTGGTCCTACAGTAGACTTATCATTAACCCCTTCGGTCCTATGACCCTCAGCAAAGATTGGCTTTTCTAATTATTTCTCGACTTTAATTTGCTGAATATGCTTGCCTATGTACTAATCTCACAACGAGTGCTTCTGTATTTTGACACCCATCATATCAGATTTCTACATTAATTAATCAAACGTAAGATTTGCTTACCTTGGTTAAGTTGTTTAAAGGTCAAACTATGAGATATTGAGTAAATTTATTTCACTCAAATTTCAGTCCACATAATAAATTTGATATACAGTAACTAGTTCCCAATTTCCAAATTTGACCAAACGATTTAACTATGAATAATCAGGAATTCAAATAAAACAAACCACACCACAAAGGACAGTCCACACTACAGTATCAGTTATCAGTCTGACACAGTATGCAGATGTGCTTGGGATCATTGCTTCTTAATCCTTTTCATGTATTCCCTGTGAATCTAGAGATATCTGTTTAAATTGGACGTTGGGAATAGCTGTATATTTGTTGAATATTATATGAATTCAATCAATTAAAATGTCCCGTGTTGGTGCTTTAGCTTAATTTCTCACAGATCAAATCCTCACATTATTACCCTAATACTAATCATTTTGTATTGTAAAGTAAATGTGGCACAACGTAGATAGAGCATTTTTTTACACATTTATTTGGTAACTGCAAAAAGATAAATCATTGAACCCATTTTATTAGCTATTTCTTAACTGGATTAAGGGCAAGAGTAAAACACATGCTACACTTCTGCTTGAAACATGGGCTTGGATGGCATATCTTTTTGGATCCCAGCCAAGTCATATTTTGGACTTTATTCTTTGGCCTTCGATTTGAAGATGTTGTGACAATATCAGGGATACGTGCAAAGCCGCTCAAAGCGTTCTATGAATGCTGAGAATCAACATTCACGTAGATGTTGGGTGCCATGTCACAAGATTTCCATTGTGCAGGATGACGCTATGTTATTTGGTATAGTTGACAAATAAACTTAAAACTTGGAACTTGAATTGGCTGTCAAATTGTTCAAGAGGGGCATGATCAGCATGTACAAAGTATTTTGGTGTAACAATCTCTCATTGAAACATCGGAATACATCAAGATGCCTCATTGGAGGATTTCACCCACTCTGCCAGGCTTTTGGTTGGCATGGGGCTCCCTCTATCATGCAGCACAGTGTCCTCTGTAGGCAAATCCCAGTTGTGAGCAGATGTTGTCCTCATAATAGAAACAGGGGCAGATGTGACTTGCCCATCCAAATGACCTGCACAATGACTGGCATAGGTTTGGTCTCCCAAACTGAGGCATGATGTCGGCCTGTCATCATGCTCATGCAGATGAGAGAGGGAGACGCCCCTAGGTTCACTCGCCAAGTTGGAGTTTAATCCAAAGCATGGCTCACTTTCATCTACTCCAAGACCCAAGCTGGCCAGACAATCCCCCCTTCCAGTTTCAGGATCCGCCACACTCTCCTTGTCTATCAGACGGAGTGTGGGGAAGATGGCGTCTAGCTCTGGTAGAGGCGGGATCACATCGCTGACACGGCTGTGCGAATATTCTTGCGCTCCACTGTAGGCTGCTGGCGGGGGCATAATGTCGTGACATTTTACTTCTGACTGCGCCACACTGTCGGAACCAACGCCAGCCTGGTCCAGGCTGTTGAAACCCCCAACAGCCTGGCCGGCACTGTGGTTCACGGGGTATCCACGTTTGCTGGCTCCTGCCCTTAAACAGACGGCCTCTTCAGGGACCCCTGGGATGCATACTGGCTCAGAGATGCCATCACTGACGACAATGTCTGGAACAGGGCAGGCAATGTTCTCTAGAGGGAGTGAGAGGAGAGGATTAAAATGTATCATTTCCTTCACAGTTGGCCTCTCTAACGTCAAATCAACGTCATGTAAGAGTTAATCAGCTGCATTAAGACGTCACCAGGTTTTTTCTTTGGAGATAGTAGACGCCGGGGCCAGACTCTAGTGGTCGGCCTGTCGTCCTGCTCATCCCCTGTACGGGCCGGTGAGTCTCCTCCCATGACTAAACCCAGAGGCACCGCCCCGACCCACTGTTTAGAACGGACACACTGCAGGACATCCATGATCCAACGGACCTCCCGCCACACTAGCTCAAGACTCTAACCAGGGCAAAGGGACAGAGGCAAAAGACAGAGTGAACAGAGGGCTGATTTTCTCTTATAAACACACAGTCTCCTTTTTGATACACATTTCCTGGCGCTATATAGGCAGTCTACCTGTGAGAGCTGAGTGATGTGACCAAGGCGTTCTCTGGCCTCCTGCACCTCCTTAGTGTCCAAGGCTTCTCGCAAAGCCTGCTGGGACAAATGGGCGTCCAGCTCTAACCGAACCCAGGCCTGACAGTACTGAGACAGGAAGTCTCGCTCGTATGTCCAGAAGTGTACTGTATGATGTGAGGATTTAGACAGTAGCTGAAGAAAAACCATTCTACATCAACTGAACATCACTGAGCAAATAAGTAAGTTGTCAGATCTAGTTAACTTTAATTGTCAAACCTGAACTTTTCTCTCTGATAAAACTGGACAATTCACGCTCCCCCCATTCAATGGAATCGCCAAATGCCTTCTATCAGCAGATTCTTTAGCGTGTGACAGTCACTGTGCTTAAAATTTCAAGTTTCTATCAAAACTAGGATATAATTGTTTACATTATAACTAATAAAAGTTCTAATGGCATGAGGAGAATCACGCACCATGTTTAAAATCCCAGTGATTTATGAAGTAAAAAAAAAAGAGTTGTGTCAAGGTGTGACCTTGGCTATTTGCTTAATATATTACTGGGAGCCTAAATAACTCTTGTGACACTACAGCATAGTCTCAGTTTTTTTCTCTCTCAGCACATACACCACCATGATTTGCACTAGATTACATATTTTAATGAAATTATGTCTCATATTCTCTATTTTGTCCATGCTTACAATACTTACCCAGCTCAAAGATCTGCAAGGGCATTGTGAGGCCTGGTTCCTTGGTGTCAACCACAGGCCAGTAGCTGGAGCTGAAGTCCTCACTGGGGGGCAGCAAGAGCAGCATGGAAGCTTTTTCCCCAAACTGCAAGAGCTCCCGAGTGAATACTCCAAACTGATATGCCTGTAGGAGGGGAGAGTGGAGAGGCGGATGATCTAGTTATTTGGACGGTAGGTAGAAAACACTGTGAAAGAGACAAAGTTATAACAATAATAATACTGAGAGCAAAGAAACAATGTACGGTACCACAGAATATTGTTGTATTTTACTGACACATTGCTATATGCGCTGTGACACATTACACCTTACTGTAAGTCAAATGACACCTGTGACACATTACACATTAATGAAAGTCAAATGACACTTGTGCAAATGTTAGGTTAGTGCTAATAATAAAGTATTGGCCCAGTGGATTTAAATATCTCCCGTCCATTCAGAGCTAGTCCCACCAGATTTGTTTGACTGCTGTGAACAAAACAGCTGATGAGAGGGGAAAGACCATGTGACTGCCTGAAAAGACAGCTGACAGGAGGAAACAGAGCCGACCATGGCCAGGCATGTGTTAGCTATGCATGTCAGCCGGATGTAACACTGTACCAGTCAAATACCTACCAAAGGCTGAGAACAAAAACACCCCTTGAGTTACCACATACTCTAGGGCACATACTGCTACAGTGTGGCTTCAAATCCAACCCACTGCCCTTTCAGCAAAACATAATCCTTCATCAATCACCACTTACCTTTCCAATAAAGCACACAATTCCTGAAAATTATTTTTCTTTCACAGAGAGCAATACATTTGCTTCGTAACACCATTTAACTACAACGTGGCAGAGTCAGGAATTGTGTGCTATATTGAACAGGAAAGTGGTGATTGTGACAACTGGGTGGATCGTCTCTCTGCTGGAGGTGATAATCAGAGCATCGAAGTGAGAAGTGTCCAGCCAGACATTGTTGTCCAAAATGAGTCTACCACCAATCAGGGCGTACATGAACGTCACTAGACCCATAAGGACAATTATGGCATGTATAAGATTCCTGTCAGGGACATTTTCAAGAGAATTAGTGGATCAGAAGAGCAAGCCATGCAAGTCAACAAGCATCTTGATCGCCAAAGGTAGATTCTCTCACAAAAGGTTCTTCATCTGTGGTAAGCCAAGACAAACAGTATGTGAGGAGCCCATCGTTATCTTTTGGTTCCCCACTCTGGTCCTCCAGTAACCCCAGCAGCCCATGTTTTTGTTGTAACCCGGCACAAGCACACCCAGCTTAATGAGGGCCTGATAACAAGTTGACGAGTTGAATAAGTTGTGCTTGGCTGGGGCTACAATGAAAATGTCTACTGTTGGGGCACCTCAAGGCCCAGAGTTGAGAACCATGACACCTACCTCACAAAAAGTTGAGTGGACAGGAGAGTGACTGAACATTCCGTTACTATATAGAGGGGGACGTTGAGCTTGATCAACAGGAGAGTGACTGAACTTTCCGTTACCCTATAGAGAGGGATGTTGAGCTTGATCAACAGGAGAGTGACTAAACTTTCTGTTACCCTATAGAGAGGGATGTTGAGCTTGGTCAACAGGAGAGTGACAGCATTCCGGAGGGACCTCACAAACTCTCCCAGGTCAGTGCTGTCCATCGTTGTCGCGTCCTCACCCTTGGTATCCTCACCTGCTGACAACATGTTGTGGCTTTGTAACCACATCCATTCATCCCTAAAAACAACAACGCATCCCAAGAAATAACAACGAGAACATTATTTGCAAGGATTTGAAGGCGTGTCATTGTACCTAGCTGTATTTTCACTGTATCGTTCAAATAGACGTTAGGGTTCGAGTGTACGCAGTCGTGGGTGCCAACTCAGCAGTAAGCTCAGTGATAATGTGCTAGCTAGCAAGCCGTGTTACCGGGAAACATGGGAATTGAGCCGCACTCGGGCATGGTGCAGCAGGTTGGGCAGCGTCTGTGGCACTAAAACCCTGATCTGCTCCACTGTGCTGCATAGTTTCAAGATGCCCACATACAGACCAGGCTGGACCCAGCGGGCACTGCGCCTGTGATAAGACAGCTTCTCCTGGTAAAGGACAGAGAGAAGGGTTATTATCGTATTAGCACAGCAAAAGAATTACTACTGTATGTGCACATGAAGATATAGTGGACCAGGGAGAAAGGTCACCTTGAGCTGATCTGTGAGGACGTCCATGGCTGTGGGTTCAGGGAGGAGAGGTGTTCGGCTCCGGTTCATCTCCAGTCGGGCCAAGGGGACCCAGTGGAGAGGGGGTTCCTGCAGAATGGGATGGGCTGCACAATCCCTCATTGTAACCAGTAGGACATTACCCTGCCTGTCCTTCAGAGGCTCATAGTACACCTGTCCTAGGTCTACTGTCCCTACCGAGGACTGCAGAGGAAAGCAATGAAAAAGAGAGGGAGAAAAAGACGGGGATATTGTTTTCATCTTTGCTAGATGCTTGATTAATCAAGAAGCCATGTAGAGTGACACATCAGTATGTTTTACACTTTTCCTTTCACCTGTAGCTGAGCCACGGCCCGCAATATAGTTTGCCGGTTTTGAAGAAGGGATGACGAAGAGGAGAGAGCGGTGGAGAGGGCTTGCTGGAGCCAGGGCACCTGTTGCCATGCGCAGGACAACTAAGAAAAAGAAGGATAGAAAACTAAACAAATAGAAATTGTTGGAACATACAGAAAATTTTACAAAGATATACCAAAATGCATTCAGTGAGACTAACAACAAACCTTGGCGAACCATAGAAAGTCCTGAGTGATGGAGGTGGAGCAGCACAGGATCTCCACCACTGGGAGTTGTTCATCTGCAGTGACCAGGATGGTTTCCTTGTTGTAGAACACAATTGCCAGGTATACACCTCTACAAATGAGACAGAAAGGATGAACAGAGGGAGTGTTATACTAAGGAGCTAAAAACGGTATCATCATTTCAACCAGTTTCACTTCACACAGCAAGACAATAACCAAACCGGAAATGGATTATGTGTCTCTGACTCACCTCAAACAGGCAGTGTTTTTTTTAAAATCATTAAAATGTGCCTGTTTTAACTGAAGTGGTGGTGGTTTGTAATTCACATCATTAATAATCTATGATTAGTATGCTAGCTAGTTGCAATCGGTCAGTTCCAAATTGTTTGTCATTTATCTAGTTGGAATTCACCACAACTTTCCCACCCCCAATTTGTGTATATGTATTAGCAGCCTGAATACATTTCAGAGGTGAATTTTTAACAATTTGTGATATTTTTGGTCTTGGGCAGAAATTACTCCAAATATGAGTTGTTACTTTTGCTAGTGTTTTGCCTTTAACAATTTTTTTTCAAAAACATTACAATATAATGGTTAATGGTTACATAACTGGATATGGTAATCTGTGCAACCTCTCCAACTTCTCAGAAAAAGACAAGTCCCACCCCACTGACCTTCGCCTCCAATATGTTATGAGATGGAGACACAAGGATTATGTTAAGAATTAATTTTTTACCATATCCTGATTTATCCATTATTCTGATAATTAACTGTAATAAACTGACTGTTTTAGACTAGGCCTATTTTTGCTTTAGACTGCTCATGGTTGCCACCTATAGAAGAAGACCTAGGTCAGCATGTGCTATGATTATGGCTACAACTGAAGGAGCCAGTACTCAAACCTATCTTATCTATGGCCCTGTACAGATGGCTCCAAGGTGAAGTTGCCTGTGTCTCCTCTGTTTCTTCTATTTGGGCAGGACAGAGACCAGGGGAAGCTCAGATCAGGAGGTCTGTTAACTATGACCTAGAACCATGGTGCCATGACAATGTAGAGTTCTATCTTGTTTTACGATTAGTATGACTACTTGTTTTGCATGTACCTTATAGCATAAGAGATAATATTTTCAGGAACTGACAAGGGGTGGTATAAAGAAGGGAAAGTGTAATGCCAGAGCAGTTTGTCATGACATTACTCTGTTCATCATTTGTGATGTTGTGATGATTGTTCCCGTGGATCCACATAATTAAATTTGAAATAATCAACTGTTATACGAACGACTGAGACGTTTTTATTTTAATAAATCGCAAACACTTTCCATCTTCCACAATTACATAATTGAGAAAAGGCCAAATTTTACTTCAGCATTGCTGTCTCACCTCTGTAGGAGTCGGACAAACTTGGTGGCTGACTGGAAGAGCAGCTTCAGACCACGAGACATAGATAGGCGCATATTGCTGGGACTCTGTGGCTTCGAGGTCTCTATTGGCCGGAGGAAAAAGAGATGAGACACAGAGAGTATTATTTTGAGAGACTAATGCTGTTTAACATATTCTATAAGATATATGCATTGACTTTACAAGGAAGGTACTCTTTCAGAAATCATTTGAATGAAATTTGAATATTTCAGGGTGTGACTGGGATACTGTGTCAAAATGATGGTTATATTTGTACACTACCCAAACAAAAACCCCTATAGCTTGGCTCTCTGGTCTGCTCCAACAGTCGCCTTACTAGAGCTTCCTTGTTCCCACTTGCGGGTTTCACCCCGATACACTCCCTCCAGCCTGCAGAGGGAGACAGAGCCATGCAGTAGTTGACGGTATTCATTGTTGAGTGGCAGGTCTTTAGAGCCTTTCTCAGGTCGGCCCAAATCCCTTCTTAGAAAGCAACTCTCCTGTACCTTCTCTCCTATGCTAATTTAGCCCAACTCAAGCTAAATCAAGCTAGTCATGATTGCGACTGGTGAGAGAAGATGCCGGAAGGTAGATCTCCAGGAACAGGGTGGGGCAGTCCTGGTCTAGATACTAGACAGTTGTGTATTTTTCCTGTCTAATAACAGAGGTTGGGATTGAAGAAGCTGATACTTAATATGGATCAGCTTTCACATTTAAGCTCTGGTGAGAATGTTGATTTGAATGTCAATATGATGAGAGGAACCTCTTAGTCTGCCAATCCATGTACTCACTGGAGGGGGCAGCACTGACAGGACTGGACCTCTGAGCCGGGCCCCATCCTTTCACATTGTAGGCGCTCACCCTCACAAAGTATTGCACTCCCTACGAGACCAACACATTATTGTAATGACCACCTTACTGACAGACTGTCCATTCTAGAGTTACTTTACATGGCACTTATTCATTTACACAGTTAACTGAGAAGGCTGAGGTAGAGTCTGTCTCAGCCTGAAGGTGTTCTGGCTCGGGAGATGTGTCCGGGGTCATATGTGACTGGGGTCATATGTGTCCGGGGTCATAGGTGACCGGGGTCATATGTGACCGGGGTCATAGGTGACCGGGGTCATAGGTGTCCGGGGTCATAGGTGACCGGGGTCATAGGTGTATCTTACTGTGGTTAGTCCAGTGATGTTGTGGACAGGGGTCATAGTGTCCACCACCTGAGCTGAGCCAAGTATGCATCTGAAGTCAGCAGAAGTGCTCCATTCCACTGCAGATGACAGGAAGAAGGACACAGGAAGAAGGATTTATCTTTGAAATTAACTTGCATTTTATTTTGTTGTTTTTTTATGCTTGTTTTTATCTTATATCATTATGTTTGTCCCAACTGAGATCAGGGTCTCGTTCTCAATGGCAACCTGAGAACAAACCCAAGGTAATACAAATGGTTTAAAGAATATATAACATATTGTCTATTGAGTCATAATTGCGAATAATGATTAGAGCCACTGTTGCAGAGTTGGAGAAGTGAAGTCCCACCTCTGTAGCGTGTGATCAATCCAGAAGGGGTACCAGCTGAATGTTGGATGGACACAAATAAAGAAGAGGCACTGGTCACTAACAGTGAGACACTGTTGGGAGGGCCTGGGAGGTCTGTGGGGGACACAGAGAGATTAACACAGACATCACCAATGAATGAAAAAAGTACAGAAAATAAACCAATCAATCGTTTTATCACCCCCGACCCCAAACCTTTAACCTGTGCAGCTGAAGTTCTCCCTCATCTTGCAGTACAGCTGCTGCCGTAGGGTCCAAAGGTGAAGTTGTCTCTGCAGGTCAGCCTGCACCTGTGGCCCGGTTCCAGCACGGCCAAGTAACTCCTCCCTCCTGTCATCCACCTGCCTGCCAGCCAGATCCACCAGGGCATCCAGCTTGGATGACCATTCATCCGGTTGGCATACTGAGTGTGTGTGTGTTTGGAGAGGGTATGCCGGATTAGCAAAAACAAAGGGAAAGTGATATAAACTACAGTATATTTGTGAAACTTTACAGAGGTCACTCACTCCCCCTAAAATATGTATGCAACTATTGATTAGCCAGTCCTTGATCATCCTGAAATCAACGTCATGTCACTGCGTAAGACTCACAGACGGGGTTGTGTCTAGCTCCTGCCTTTGTCAACACATGCAGCAGAGGTGAATTCTGGGTAAGAGCAGCCACATCCAGAGGTACAAGGCCATGCTCACTCATTACGTTCACATCTCTCTCCCTCTCTTTTTCCCAGTCCTTCTCTTTCTTTTCCCCTTTCTCCCATCCTCCACACACCCTGTCCCTGGACAGCAGGCTCTGCACCGCCAGGGTGTCCTCATTCTCCACTGCATCCCACAGGGTCTTGTACTAGCACAGAGAGGCAGAAAGGGGAGGGGGAGGGATACACAAACAGACACATGAAAGAATTCAGGGTAAGAAAATACATCTGCATTTCACAGGGTGGAACAATGGCCCGGTACTGATTTGTTTAGGTCGGTAATAGGGTTGCAAAGCTACTGTTAACCTAATGACTAATTATGTCAATATTTGGTCATTATTTCTACACACCACACACAAACAGATTATTAGGTACATCACTCCATTCACAGAAATGCTACAGACTGTAGATCCCGTGGCCACACCCTCCTATTTAAATCAGACAGAGAGGCGTTGAGGCATTCAATAATTTTCCGATTGATTTTAGATTGGTCAAAACAACTTCATCATTGTATGTTCACCGTTTTCTAGTGCACCCGACCCAAGATCTCAAAAAGAGTCTCAGAATAGGTCCAGGAAAAAGACACCAAGTTCAGTTCAGCCGAGTGGCACATGCCGTCCCCAGACCCTAACCCATATTTGGGATGAGAGCACGAGCATGCAACAGCATCACCATGGACCAACATCTCTGTGGAACATTTCTGACAACCACTAGAATCGATACCCTGAGGCATGCTGGCTGTTCTGGAGGCAAACGGAGGCCTGACGCGGGACGGATTGTTGTACATAATAAACTGGCTACAGAGTATTTTAGTAAAATAAGGGACATTTTGTCACACATGTAGCTCAAATGGACGCAAAAGAAAGTAAAATGATGTGGAAATGTCTTACTTTGGGAGTGTTCTTGCAGTGGTTTTTTGGCATGCCTGTCTCCCCAGCAACAGAAGACTCTCTGCCCCTCAGCCTGACTGACAGGTTCCTGTAGATGCGTTTAGGCGAGACAGGTCCCAGAGAGCTCCGCCCCTGTGGCAGGTTTTTCACTGACACAGACATAGAATAGATGGCACAGTGGGTAGAGTGGGCACAGCAGGATACACAAGTTACAGGGAACGGGAATGGGAACAGGAATGGTGCAAAATAGGATGGAGGAGGAAAAGAAAAGAAACGGCAAAGAAGGGAGGGAGAGGGGGACTGTAGGATGATGAAGAGGTGTGAAAAAAGTGCATTATAGGGCTAGAATGGAGCAATGCAAGGACAATAAGATGAAGGAGGGAAAAAAATCAAATAAAAAAAGGAAAAATTCAGTTTAAATGTGACTAGCAGTTAGAACCTATTCAGCAATTTATTACGACTCATAGTGAGTTTCTTGAGTTAAGCAGCATTTCATGTGGGTGGATGAGTGCTGCAAAGTAAGGCGATTCTACATAAAGGTTATCCGGAGCATTCGGAAATGGAATTAGAAATCCAAAATGAAATCTTTGAGGGGACTGTGTTTCTGTTTTAGTATGTGCTATTTAAAATTCTAACTTTACAATGTCACTGCCATTTTGTAAATCTAGGGGGCCAGGAAATGTTAGCTTTTTAAAAAAAAAAGCTAACAACATGAATGTGCCTTGCATTGTACATGTATTATTCAGGGTAACATTTTAACCTGGAACATAAATGATAGTGAGACATCCATAAGAATGATCCTCCCTATAGTAAATTTTAAAAGAATTATTGTTCTAGTGATCTGAACTGCCCTTTCTTTAAAACAACAAACTATGTTTTGTCCAAAGTCTTGTAATACACTTCTGCTAATATGTTCTGTCTACCAAAAAGCTCAATGTAACATACATTAAAAAAATATATCATCTTAGGTTTTACAATATTCCAATATTTATGTGTGCTGTTGTTATAAAACGATTTATCATGTCTTACATTAGTGGTTAATAATTGTATATTGCTTTTCATAAAATAAAATGTTGCGTTTTATCCTGTTTCCATCTTCAATCTAGCAACCCACTTTCCATCCAAAAGCCCTTCTATTTTCTGTTCTGTGTATGTGCATGTGTATGCCCACTTTAGACATAATTCATTGAGCCTCTTTTCACCTGCTTGCCCTGCCTGGAGGCATCATGTAAACTGCAGGCATCAGGCATAATGTAAACATAAGAGATCTGATTACTGTTATCAATCAATCAAATTTATTTTATAAACCTCTTTTTACATCAGCAGTTGTCACAAAATGCTTTTACAAAACACCCGGCCTTATACCCCAAGGAGCAAACAACAATAGTGTTGAACTTCAGTGGTTATTGGTAGATTACTCTGGATTTGCTTATTGTGCTATACATACCTTGTAAAAAATGAGTTTCTCTGTGGCAGTAATGGACTATTCCTGGATAGAAATACTACCTGCAGTTGGCATTCAAATGAATCAATGTAGATGCCTCAATTAAGTAAAGTATTGATGCAATTACTCAAATTAAACAATTCAAATAAGCCAAAAATGATAAAATATTGGAAGATATTGTATGAATACGGGTAAAAAACAGAACAATCCTAAAACATTACTTTTAGCAAGCAATGGCAGACAAAGTCCAAAACAACAATGAATGTATGTAAGACAGTTAAAGCGCATTAATGAACAGAAAATAAAAATTGTAATTTGGTAAAATGATCAGCCAGAATACAGGCACCAAGCTCCTTGCTTAATTAACCAGTTCGGTGATAATTCACCACAACTGGTCTTCTTGGTCTCTTAAATCCAAAACATGGAAGTTGCTGCGGTACTCCAAAGTTCCCTGCCCCTTCGCTCACTGCAATAATCATCCTTAAGTTTCTTTAACAACCTGATTGTGTTATATTAATTGCGATATGCTGTTAAATACAATGAAAACAAGATATTACCTACCGTGTAATCCAAGCCGCTGCTTCTCTCTTGTAATTTATTTCAACACAAACCCCATGAGCGCATCAATTAAAGGTAAATAAATAAAATAATGATAGCCACGACAGCACTTTCACCCATCCCTTTCAGCGCGATTAATCAACTTTCCTTAACTTTCACTTCTCAAAGTCTAGCGCACCTTATCCGGACGCTTATCGTGATAAGGGAGTTACTTTATCTGGTCCGTGCTCCCGGAAACGCATTTTGCAAAGGGTGGACATGGATTGCATCGGTTTAGGAACCCTTGAGCCTCCCGGTCGTGAGCCAGGTGCTGAGTTCTAAGATCATGGGCAAAATCATCTAAAAACTGATTTGAAAATTAAGATGTAGGAATAGGATTGGGTTCTTGTGTCAAACCAATGGCTTTATATAAAATATAAAATATGTCTTCCCACTGAACACTATATTGAAAATTATATTGCGTTCGTAAAAACGTGATTAAGTGGGCAATATTAGCCCACAGTTCAATTTAAGAAGGGCTCTGCTGTTCTCCCGTCCTATCTCTTGCATGACGGGCTAGACCGGTGTACACCGGTGTAACCCGAATTATCTTAATAAATATGCCATAATGTGTAATACCACCTCCTTCATTTGCTTAATATACTCAATGTTTAATAAATTTAGGACGACATTATTGTACAGCTAGATAAATATGGTAGGCACACTACTTTAAATTATCATCCGAGCTGGCAAATCTTCGTTATGTTTATTACAATTCGTAAAATGCGTAGCTGTGCGCTTTACTTGTTACCATGGTCACCACAGACCACCATTCGTCGAGTATGTCTTTGCGACAGGAAGCTAAACATCCCACATTTGCATTTTAGTCATCAAGCCCTTATCCGGAGCGAATTATAGGCTATTACGGCACACGTTTATATAGACTGTAGTTAGGTCAACCACCCAAAAGGCCTAATGGAAAATGCAGTGTTCAAGTAGCTATACATTCAGCGCTTTAACGGAATAAAAAAAGGAAAGAAAGTGCAATCATCAGTTCACGAAAGGCAAAATGCAGAGTGGGAAAAAAGGTGAACAGTCCACGTCCGCAGTGTACATGGTTGTGGTGATATTACCCTATAAAAATACGCAGAAACTGGGAAAGACTACGCGTTACGGGGGAAATGCCACATATGATGTCCAGTTTTTGCCCAATTAAAATGCGTAATATGACATGATAATTCAAAGAGTAAGATATGTTTGAAATTCCACGTCTGATTTTTTGGGCCTTAGTTCCTTGTACAGTAGGCTAGTTTGTAAGATCAGATCAAACAGAATAATCGGGCAGAGGGTACGAGTTTCTGATAGGCTTGCTAAAGCTAATAAAAATGGATTTATATTTTCATTTTCAACAGTTTTTTAAGTAAAATTGTTCCGAGTTTTTTAATGACTAGAACTACCCAGAATTCCGTTGGCACGAGAAAGTAGGCCTGACTGCAGTTTAGAGTTTTAGGTGGTTTTATTACCTCGATGATCGGCAGTTCTGAAGGTAAGCTAGCTTGCCAAACTCAGGTAGTTAATCCTAAATATCTTAAATCATTTAGTTAACAAAACAGCGAACTCATGTTATTAGCAACAGCAATACTCTGGAGACGAGAAATTAAGTCACACAAAACAACTTGGCTTTTACTAAATTGAACTGAATAAAACGCAAATATAAACAATAACATAAATAATGCATTTTGTATTCACTTTCAGAGGAAAATGACGAGCGTGGACGTTGTTTATGAAAAGTTTCACTTCAGGCATGATCCGAAATGGTGTGAGTGCGTGGGCCACCCCGGGAATAGCGAGTTTATGATCTGCGTTGCATGTGTCATTGAGATGATGGAAAGTGACAGCATTGCGGTATGACTTCACAGATTCAAATAATTTTTAACACTAATTAAGAGCATTTCTGCTACTACAAATGCTAACATGAGCAGTCATCTATCCACCTTGCAGCGGTTCCATTTCTTAAATATCATGCAGTAGAGGAATCTCTTGAACCCATTTGAGGTCAGAATGTTGAGACCTATTGCTTTTTCCAACAATGGGTATTTAGTAGAGAACAATGCAGGGAGTAAGCAATAAATATCTCATTGAGACTTACCAGACAAGAAATGTATCACTAGCAATCATCACACCATCTATCCCACTACTGGTTTTCTTCTGAAGCTAAGCAAGGACAGTCCTAGCTCATCCCAGGATGTAAAACCAGATACTTCTGGAATTTATGTTGAATGGCCAATTGAAGGCCCCCTTCCCCTCTGCTGTATATAAATTCCCAATGCCACAGGGCAGTGAGGAGGACATGGCCTTGCGTAAACGGCAATGTTGAGGATGGGATGTTGAACGGCTGTCCTGAGTGTCTATGGTGACATAATAGCCCATGCGCTGAGTTGGGCTGTTTACCTCAGGGTCATGGCCACATTTCCAATCTGGCCCTCATATCAACATGGCTATCTAATCCTCCCCTGCTTTCAAGTGTCTCTTTCGTTTACTTTCCTACCCCTGCAACTGTTCTCTATGTTGTTATTGTTAGTAAGAATGTGTTTTCCATCAACTTACCTGGTTAAAAGAGGCCAGTAGATATATAATAGTTTTAATATAACCTTTTGGTACATTCAGTGCTTACTGGACGTAAATATTTTAGTTTGTCAGCGTCAGCATGACAAGACAGGTTCCACATATTGTATAATTTTGACCTGTTCTTGTCTCTCCATAGTCTGTGAGAAAGTCTATGGCCTTATCTGGAATCAGTAGGGTCCTGAAGGACAAACCTGGGACATTGAAGGAGCTGCTACTACAGGACCAAAGGGTCTGTCTGCATTTCACAGCATCTTTACTGAGTAAGATAAACACACCTACACACAGCCTTGGTTTATTGTAGCATAGGATATTACAAAGACAAAATATCAAATGTTGAAACTGAGAAATGCTATTGTTTTAGGAGAATTAAATGGCCAATTTGAATTTGAAACCAATACTCAGTATTGGATAAATGGGAAGCAGAGTGAACAAAAAACGCAAAATGTTGATACTTATTTGATTTATTTATATAAAAAAGATGTAGAACACCCTTTCCCCCGGATTAAAAAGGTAATCAGCCCCTTAGACTGAACAGCTAGTTACGCCACAATTAGCAACCAATGCTTCCTATAGTTATTGATCAGTGTCTCACAGCGCCACAGATACATTTTACCCCACTCATCCATGCAGAATATCTTATATAATACATTCAGGGATTTTCGTGAATGACAAAATCCAAAATGGTACCAGACAAGCTTAGTTCAACCGGCCCGCAATTAAAATTAATTCATATTGTTGCCCTCACTGGATTTGATCTTGGGTCTCCCATGTGAAAGGTACTGTCTTAAACCATTCTGCTACGGCGCTGTACATTTTGTCAGTGGCTAGACACCATTAAGCATTGTGTTAAACTGACTAATTAAGTTTACCTCCACCACAACTAGCGTCTATGAACTGTATGGCTTTTGCCACTGGCTGTTTTAACAGCTTATTAGTCAGTAATAGCCTTACTAGGGACTATTAACTAACTGCTTCGAATATTCATAAGAATTGAGCAATTGCTGGCGAGACTGAAGATGATCTTTACACTGCCAAAGCTATTTCATTTCATGGCACACCAAAGTTTGTTACTCGTTCATTCGTGAATGACATCGATACAATAACTATTAATATAGGTGACTATAACTGACTTTCTTGTAAAGTGAAAAGACAAGAGAATCGTGGAAACACATCCTCTTTTACTGCGAAAGGGATTATTAACCCTAAAAGCATGCTTGGATGTGTACTTTGAAAATCCATCCGAAAGAGTCGCAATCTAAACATAAACAGTTTTGTTTTCGCTTTGTTATAACGTAGCTACTGACGTTTTTCTCTATCCTGAACAAATCCTAATGTGTCATTTGTTACTTTGGGGAGGCTCAAACACCGGTCCCCCTGTGTGGAAGTCCACGTCTCTTACCACTATGCTATTTAACAGGGGTCACCCACCCACCTACTCACTCACTCAGAGATATTCTCTCTTCTCAGCCGGCTCCGTTTACGCAGTCCGGCAAAAACATACATACTATTAAGACCTGTCCCTGATTGTTAAAAATTTGAGCAATCTTTATAGTGTTAGTGTGACTCCATTACCGCATGTCTTTGTCCTGGAGTTAAGACACATAGCTAGCTTTATCCAATGCTTTTTTGACTCCTATCTTTCCTACAGGGATGCTTCATACAGTAGTGGACCCAGCCACTCTGGAGCAAGCTATACAGGGTGAGAGAAAATCTAGAACTTTCTCATAGACACTCCAGCTTGAGAATGCTCAAATTTTTACCTTCTAACCCTAGGTCAAACTATTGTTGTACCTTCATATTATTATTTGTATTCCAATTTACTACATATTGGAGCATTATGTAGGACCATCTGGAGCTCTTTGAAGGACGATCTGTTGTTGAGGGCCTATGTCGAGTGTGTAATTGGTGTTGCTGGTTATGGACACTCACAGGACCACAGTGTCAAAGGATTTAAATACTTAAATTAGTCTCACTGACATGTCACTGTGTGCACTGTGTCTGGACAAAGGGTGAAATGCACTAAGAATATTAACAATGCAATGGTAATAGAGTGTATCTCTCTTCCTGTGTCTGTCTTTCCCACTGTCTCTCTCTCTGTTTTGGTTTAGTACTGGTTCATCTGCTCTTGGAGTTGCAGAGTGAACAGTCTGTACAGTTCATCCTGAACGAGATACATATACAGGTGAGTAATATCACCTATGTGTGGGCTGTCTCCGTTTCACCGACGCAATATACTCAGAAACAACGAGACAGGAATAACTAGCCGATGATTTTCAAAGCCTAACCATTATTTGTCCTCTAAACTTGTCGATACAGAGTTGGCTTTATTGCTATTAATATCCCTGCATCTCTGAAGCCTGGCCAGTAGTCTTTTACAGTGCTGAACCGCTACGTGGTCACAGCTTGGCCTGGCATATTGTTCTGTGTGGGGAGGCCAGTGTATTATGAAGTGTAATTCTATGTAGGTGGTGTCTGCTGAATCTGTTGATGTAGAGCAGTAGCACTCGCATTGTTTCAGGCCAGGTTCCCCTCAGGGGTCATTAGTAAATAGTTGGTGTCATTGCTTCTGTGGAAACGCTACTGTGAGCAGCAGGTGGAAGGACTGTCTGGAGTTGACTGTGGATCAAGACACCGATCAGCACATCTGAATAAGTCCTCTCTATTAGAAAGGCACCGGATTTAGAGTCTAATTGAAAAAAGCAGTTGATCCAATGTTTTTACTTATGGGGTTGAATGGTTGAAGGTGTGAAATAATTTGAAATGACAGATGGACATTGAAATAGGAATAGATTGACTTGGTTGGTATAACTTTGACAGAAAGAAACGTGTGAAAAGGAGCCTTCTTTTTTCATTTGCAGCTGTGTGACCAGTCCAGTGTGAAGGGTTTCATGCCCACTTTCACCTTCTTGGGGAAGCTGCTAGACGCTCTTCCTTCCCTGCCACAGTGCCTGTCCTCAAATCACGGTGAGATACTGTAACACTCAGTCCTCAAATCACGTGAGATACTGTAACACTCAGTCATCAAATCACGGTGAGATACTGTAACACTCAATCATCAAATCACGGTGAGATACTGTAACACTCAGTCCTCAAACCACAGTGAGATACTGTAACACTCAGTCATCAAATCACGGTGAGATACTGTAACACTCA
The DNA here is from genome assembly GCA_016801105.1 of Esox niger. Lineage (NCBI taxonomy): Eukaryota > Metazoa > Chordata > Actinopteri > Esociformes > Esocidae > Esox > Esox niger. The sequence goes on along the minus strand of JACXGJ010000504.1, from coordinate 4,201 downwards.
GTCATCAAATCACGGTGAGATACTGTAACACTCAATCATCAAATCACGGTGAGATACTGTAACACTCAGTCCTCAAACCACGGTGAGGTTTTTTAGAAAAGGGGAAGGGACTCATCTCTTCTAGCTTCAGTGGGAAGCTGCGTTCACTACTGGGATGCAAAGACAGCGAAGAGTTTTGACTGGAGGGGGGGACAGCCAAGAGACCCGAGGTGACAGAACCAAGACCTCAGGTTGCGATTTGAGTTTGCTGCCCCGTAGACGAGCACCATGGTCTAGCAGTGGATGCGATGTTCAACTGGACGTCAGGGGAGAGTGTTGGAAAGCGGCATGATGCCAGAGAAGTTGAGAAATTCAAACACCAACCAACAGTGAGTAGCAGTAGTCCAGTCGACCGTCTCTCACTAAACTCATGCTAAATTACTCTTCAGCTCCTTTGCCAGCGTTTGAGCATTAGCTCAACTTTGTTCAGCCCTCCATTCTTACCAGCATTTCTTTTGTAATCACCATGTACTATGCTATGTCCATTAGTCACACAATTACTATCTTAACCGTGGCTAAGATCATCAACAATGTGAGCCGGTTTGGTAGAGAGCTATTATTCTAAATTTGCAGGTTCTGGTTAAAACGTGTGTGTGTGTGTGTGTGTGTGTGTGTGAGAACACATTGTGTTTTTCTAGTGTTTCTAAGCAGAAGAGCATGTGACCTGTCAGTCAGGCTCAGTGGCCTGTTTGGGACAAGGACAGCAAACACCGGAACTGACTCCACACAGCAGATTTGTCGAAGAGATCATGGGAAATAAAGAGTTACAGTAGAAGAGGAAAGAACTCAGCGCACAAAGCGCACGTTTTTAGTAATCGCAAACATACACAGCTACGGAAAACATTGAGACCACTGCACCTTTTTATTTCCTTTCGAAAATGGAAAGTTTTGAGTGAGGAACAGAAGGGTTCAAATTAAGAGGCCACCACAGATTGAACGCAGATTGAATTAAGAGATCACAGCACCCTTTTCTTTCCTTTCCAAAAAATGTGAAAAGGAAAGGAAAAGGTGCTGTGGCCTCTTAATTATTTTCGGACCTGTATATTTTATTAACATACATTTTCATGGTGTTTAAGTGCTCAGAATTACGTGCTCTCCCTCAGTCATCGGCTATTTGTACAGTGTTCCTGACATGGTTGGAGCTGGCAGTCTGGCTGCCTGCCTGATGTGCTCCAGAAGCAGCTGTGTCTGGGCCCCTCTCTGGCTGGCTGGCTTGAGTGATGAGTCGTTCAATCCCACCGTGTCAAAGTCAAACAAACTCTATTCAGTAGGGTGCCTGAGTCTCGTGTGTTGTTTTAGCCTGCCACGCGTTGTGCAAACAACGGTCACTGTTCTCCGCTCCTTTCAGCCAAGAGTGTAGCTGGGGTTTAATTCCGTCTTTGTTCGCGTTTTGTTTTCCCATCCACATTTTCTGTCCCCGCCTCGGTGTACGTCTCTCTCGTTTCCTCTCACCCTCTTCTTTTTTTTCACTCCCTCTTCTCTCCTCCCCGCAGCGGCCCTGTTGGAGCAGTTGTGCTCGGCGCTGCTCTACCCAGACGAGGGTCTGAAGGCCTCCGTGTTCTATGTGTGGCAGAGGGTGTGGGGCGCGGCCGGTGTGGCCCAGTCCCTCCCCATCCCCCTCAGGGACTGGCTGTGTACACTGCTGCTGCAGACCCTGGCCAACGCCTGCTCCCCTCTGCTCACCATCAACTGCTTGGGTGAGGACCGCGCTACTGAGAAAGTACCGGGCAGAACGGTGCTCAGTACCTAGTAACGAAGGTGCGAACGCACCGTGTCACGTTGTGTGTCAGTGACTATGAGAGTGTGTGTCTGGTGGGCGCCAGGTGTCCTGAAGGAGCTGCTGAAGCTCAGTGAGGTGGTATCGGTGCTGATGAACAGGCCCTGTGATCTGCTGCAGGCTGATGTGGATCAGAGCTTGGAACAAGACCAGGAGGCTCAGTCCATCAGCCAGGTCTCTCCGGAGCGATGCCCACTGCCACTCATCCTCAAAAAGGTTTCACCCAATCGCCAGTTGGCTGTCTGTTAGAATCTGAAAGTACCTGTGAATAGAGTACAGTTCGGTGGTGAAAAGCAACATATTATTTGTGCCTAATATTATGCAGAGCAACTTTGTGTTATAATCTGAAGAAGGTTAAGACACTAGTAAGTGGATTTGAAGGGACAGCGTTGATCATAACAGGGCTTAGGTTTTCATCATAAATCAGGCATCTGGTTAGTTTTCCAAAACCAAGGTAAGTCCAACATAAGTTCAGAACCGGCTAATCTGCTTTCAAACAATGATTGTGCAAATGTTAAGGTTTCTTTTGAAGATGGTTTAAGAGCAATAGTCTCAGCATGCTAAAATGACAGCCCTGTTTATATAAGGGTTGACCTTTTTGCTGTACTAAATTAATCACTGCTCACATGTAGATAATTGTCTGAAGATAGGATAGGGTGTTTCATCTGGTCATTAATCTGGAACACAGCCCGTTTGATACGATGCAGGGCTGCTGCCATGCTTTTATGTGCGCTTGTGCTTAATAGGTGCAGGCTTCTACCGCGCATGCTTTGTTTTCTGTCTGAAAATAGCATGAAATAGCTGCGCCATCCAAAGCAGGGGCGTAGCTGTCGGCGGTACGGCCGCACCAGGGCCCCCGGTGGGTTGGGGGGCCGTGCTTGGTCGGTATATTTCTGTGGCATTGTGTTGTCCTGTGTGGTTATCACATACAGACGTTGGCTGTGAGGTTCATCTACGCCAGGATTGGTTTAACATGTACATTCACCGCGTTGTAATCTTTCGCTGGGGCAGGGGGGGGCCTGCCAGGTCAAAAAAACAGATTTTTGGAAGATTTCATTCATATTAATATATAATATGAACTGGGTGCAATATGTTATAGGACACTTCGTTTAATATAACAGGCGTTTACATTTAAATATTGAAGCAATTAATACAGTTCTACTTACATTAAAAAGTCATGCAAATTGTACCCTATTTGTGGAAAGACCCTTCTATTGTTGCCCTTTATAGTTCATTAAGAGTATTGTTAAAAAGGTTGTAGTCATGGTGATGAGTGTGTGTGTTGTAGCTGCTACTGAGTGGAGATGAGACGTTGCAGGTTGCCAGTGCTCAGTGTATTGCCGCCATCCTGGTCCACTCCCCCAGTCAGTACTGCACTCCCTTCCTCCAGGCAGATGTACCCGGTAACACCCTAATCCTTACCTTGTAATCCCCTTCTATTACTGTAATCTCTCGCACTAATATCTCTTGTCTCACTCTTCTTCCCCTCTCTCCTCTTTTTTTAATATAATCTCTACTCTTTCTCTCTCTTTCTCCTGCTGTCTTCTGTGTTCCTCTTTTCTCTGTGCTGTAATATGCTCTATCTGATCGTCCTCTCTTCCACTCTCCATCTCTTCCCCCCATCCCTTCCTCCTCCCATCTCTCCCGTCCCTCTGCTATTTCCCTCTCATCGCTCATCCGATCTCATCTTTGTCTTCTTTCAACTCCTTTTTTCTCCTTGTTGTTTCTGATTTTCTCGTCTCTGTTTCATCGTCCCTTTCGGATCCAGAGTTTCTGTTTGAGCGTCTGAGCTGTGGCAGTGAGGTGTTGCTCTGGTCTGTCTACAGCTGTCTGCTGCTACTCACTGAGGAGCCACTGTTCTTTTCCAAGTATCACTCAGTCTACGGTGAGGACACACACACATAAGCCTCATGCAAGCAGCGGGCATGACATTAAAGTGACAATGTGTGTGTACATCAGGTATTGAGTCACTGGTGCGGAGTCTGAAGGAGAGCCTGAGGCTGACTAACCAGGAGGTGCAACGACAGGGCATGCTGCTGCTCACGGAGGTCCTGGAGAGGTGAGGGAGGTGTCATGTCTGTCTATTCTTAACATGTCCTTTGGTTTTGAGACTAGGGCTTCAATCCTGTTCTTAGGCTAGCTCTGCTCTTGGCTTTCACTCCAACCTGAGTAACTAACCGGATTCATTTTATCCGCCAGCTGATTGTTACAATCTAATTTACATTTTAGTCATACAATAAGACTTACAATAAGTGCCTTCTTCTAAAGGTGTCTTGGAAAACCACATCTGACAGTCATAATAAGTAAATTTTCATTGGTTGGCAAAGTCAGTGCCAGAGAAATTAAAGTGAAGTGCCTTCTTTTTGGGGGGGGGGGGGGGGGGGG
>JACXGJ010000503.1:0-121701 GCA_016801105.1 Esox niger | reverse complement strand
CCGCGGCCCGCCCCTGTCGCCCCAGCCTGTTCCGCGGCCCGCCCCTGTCGCCCCGGCATGTTCCGCGGCCCGCCCCTGTCGCCCGGCCTGTTCCGCGGCCCGCCCCTGTCGCCCGGCCTGTCCCTGTTCCGCGGCCCGATCCTGTCGCCCGGCCTGTCCCTGTTCCGCGGCCCGATCCTGTCGCCCGGCCTGTCCCTGTCGCCCGGCCTGTTCCGCGGCTCTCCGCCGCTCGTGTGCCTGCCTCCATCCCGGGGCCTCCCCAAATATTTTTTTTGGGGGGGCTACGTGCCCCTATTCAGGCCCCTCCGAGGGGGCCTGGGCCACAGGGGGCCCCCGAGGAGGCTCTGCCTCCGCCGCCGCCTGAGGGGTGGGATGACGAGCCCCTGCCACCCCCCCTGCTCCCGACCCTCTCGACGGCGCCTCCGACCCTCTCGACGGCGCCTCCGACCCTCTCGACGGCGCCTCCGACCCTCTCGACGGCGCCTCCGACCCGCCTGACCCCGCCGGCGCCTCCGACCCGCCTGACCCCGCCGGCGCTCCTGCCCCGCCTGATCCTCCTGACCCACCTGCCCGTCACGCTCCTGGTCCTTACACCATGGTGGGGCTCCCGCCCGTCCTGGTTCCCGGTCCCCGTCCCGATGCTGAGCCCCCGCCTTGGTGTCCCGCCCACCCTCCCCTTCCTTGTTTGGCGCTTCCAGGTGTCCGCGCCTTAGGGGGGGGTACTGTCACGGTCCCGGCCAGCTGGGGCTGTTCCGGTCCATGTTTTCTGTTTCTCTGTGATCTGTCTTGTCCTTGTTCCTGTTAATCAGTGTATTTAGTTCACCTGTGTTTTGCCCCCACCTGTTTCTGTCCTGCTCGTTAGTCTGTGTATTTAGTTCAGTCAGTTTCTCCCTGTGTTTGTCGGATCATTGTCATTGTCATTGTATTGTCATGTTGCTGTTGCTGTCTTGTCCTGTTGCTCCTGCTCCTGCTCCTGCTCCCTTTTGCCTGGCTAGTTAAGTTAATTGTTTTTTGGTGTAGTGCACGGCACTCGGTTTTGTTTTACTTTTATTTTGATTAAAGTCTTTCCCTTGAACCCCTGCATCTGCCTCCATCTCCCTTTTTGGATTTTATGTTTTTTGGATTCCCCTCACCACCGCTCGTGACAAAAACAGGAAACCAAAGAGGGCAAGAAAACAATCTAGTCCATTATGTGGATAAGAGTGTGAATACTGCTGTGGCAATTTCTTAACTAATGCACATTGGAGACATTTATTTGCTTATCTATTGCCTGGTATGTAACTCTTGTCTTTGGTGGTGACCCACATCTGGATAATGTCAGAGCATCACTGGGTACTCTGACCATCAGTTCAACTGACTAAACCAACAAGGGTCTCTGTCCTTTGTTCCTTAGAAAGGTGGTTGTTGGGGGAAAGTAGGGGCAATTCACCCTTTTGGTAATCACAACAGTAAACATTATCGCAGGAAGGATAAGGTGGGGGGACAACCCTCCCTTTGGGTAAAACCTGTGCGACCTAAGATAGCTGGGTAGCATCTTACCACACCCCTTTAAACTGTAATAAATACTGACTGTTCATGTATTTTCCTTCTGAGGCTCCTTGAATGATTATTCTATAAGCTTTTGACGCGTCTCTCTATTCGCAAAAAAAACGGTAATTGTGCCAAGAGAATTTTGTCTCTGTACTTACTCCTTTAAGAGTGTCTATTGATGGAATTTCCATCACAGAACCTTTGAGAGTTCACTGCAAATTCAATGCTTGTGTTCCTCATTCAAAACATTCCTTTTCAACTTTTTTGGAAAGGAAAGTAAAGGGTGCTGTGGTCTCTTATTTTTTTCCCGGAGCTGTGTATATGATAACCTGAACCAAATCAAATTTAATGAGGAAAAGTATAAAAAACACTGCTGTGGTCAACACTACTCTCTTGCAATAGGATCAGCTGAATGACAAAAACATTGCAAATAGTACCTCAAAAGTTATTTGAATAAAAAATAACTATACAGCATGACAAAAGAGTTGAAAAGCAAAGGGTTTAATTCTGGCTTCATTGGCAGAGGGATACAGTGACCATCTAATTGCTTCCTTCCTGAAAATGTTGGTAAGAACAAGGTTGAGGAACACACATTGGGGAACAACAAAGCTACAGACTAGCAGAGGGCAAAAACGACTGTCCACTGACCGAGATGATCATCATCTCATTCGAATGTCACTCAGCAACCGTAGGATGACATCAAGTGACCTACACAAAGAAAGGCAAACATCAGCTGGGGTGAAGTGTACAGCGAGCATGGTTCAAAACAGGCTCCTATGGGCAGGGCTGAAGTCGTACAAAGCTAGAAAAAAGCCCTTCATCAATGAAAAGCAAAGAAGAGCCAGGTTGAAGTTTTCAAATTACCATAAGGATTGGACTGTAGAGGAATGCCATCTTGTCCGTCTAGTCAAATTTTCAGCTTTGCCCAACACCTGGTCATCTGACAATGTTCCCCAACTCTGAGAATTGTTTTTTCCAGCAGGAAAATGTTCCATGCCACACAGCCAGGTCAATCAATGTGTGAATGGAGGACCACCAGATCAAGACCCTGTTATGGCCAGCCCAATCTCCAGACTCCTTTAAAAACCTCTGGAATGATCAAGAGGTAGATGGATGGTCACAAGCCATTAAACAAAGCCGAGCTACTTTAATTATTGTGCCAGGAGTGGCATAAAGTCACCAAACAGCAATGTGACAGACTGGTGGAGAGCATGCCAATACGCATGAAAGCTGTGAAAAAAAATCAGGGTTATTCCACCGAATATTGATTTCCGAACCTTAATTAAAACATTAGTATTTTGTTATTGAAAAAGGAATACGAATTTGTTTTCTTTGCATTATTTGAGGCCTGAAAACATGTTTATTTTGACCAGTTGTTAGTTTCTACAAACAAACTCTGTAAATGTCAAAATATTTATTCTGAATTTGGGAGTAATGTTGTCAGTTGTTTATAGAACAAAACAAAACAAAAAAGTTAATTTTACTCAAACACTTACCTATGAATAATAAAACCTGAGAAATTTTGCGGCGGTCTCTTTTTCCAAGAGCTGTATACAGTCTCTCACAGAACTACACCCCTCACATTTTTGTAAATATTTGATTATATATATTCATGTTTTCAGTGAAATTTCATTTCACTGAAGAAATGACACTTTGCTACAATGTAAAGTAGCGAGTGTACAGCTTGTGTAACTGTGTACATTTGCTGTCCCCTCAAAACAACACAACACACAGTCTAAACCACTGGCAACAAATGTGAGTACACCCCTATGTGAAAATGTCCAAATTGGGCCCAATTAGCCCAACACTTCAACTCCACTCCCAAAAGTGCAAAATGTAGTAGCGAACGACTGTCGAAGTTCTGCTGCCAAAAAAAGACGTGACCTCCTTACATTTCGGCGTATCCTCATCCATGGCAGAGCTATAATATTCCTGATCCGCTATGAAGACCTGGATCCACTCCCCTCTTGCAGGAAAACAACTTGCAGGGAGACTTGGTGATGCTCAGTTGGTCCTGAAAATGAGCAATTCTCACATAGAAGGGTAAGGGTTAATGTCAGCACCAGAACAGATTGGGCCCACACTATGTGACAGTTCAATTACAGGTGTATAAGGACCTGACTCGAACTGTGTCACAGAACTTTTTCATTAAATTGACCATGCCATTTCACCACATTCTTTGTCACCCTGTGGCGAACAGCACATGTGCCTTTTTTGTTTTATGTTGGATTGTTAAAAAAAGAATTATCTGAAAGGGAATTAAGTAATTTCAATATAGACAAACACCAATGACAAGAACATTTAAGAAATTTCATTTTTGGTTTGAAATAAAAAAACAATAAACGTGACTGTTGAAGCCAACATTGCCAAACGGAAGCCCAACTGCAACATGTTAACCTCACCTTTGAACACCTTTAAACTGCAGTTATTTTCACATCTGCAATCTGCTTGTTTTTCACATCTAAACATTTCTAAAGCAGTTCTACATGTGAAATTCCACGTTATTTGACAGTGGCCTATGATATTCCTGCTTCTGTGCACATACTGCTGCGTATGGGACAGATCTACACTTCTGCTTCGGTCACAATATTTTTTATGACCAAGTGCTTCAGCTATAATATGCATACCAACAAATTATATCACTGTGCTTGAATCCTATTGGCCAACTAACTAAATTTGAAATACTTGGCTTGAAAATTCATACAAGTTTCTAATTCTGCCCAGATACCAGGTTCCAGGAGTAATATAAAAGCAAATATCCCAGCCAAAATACAATTACGATCCAGGTTCACACCTGCGGCTATTTCGCAAAACTTTGAGAAAACAGGTATGCATTTTTGACTATTTGGCAAAAGTCACATAAGCTAAGTCCAGAAACCCCAATCTCAGTGGCACAATCCACCTGGATCTTCCTGTCCATTGTTCTTCTGGTCGTTCTGCTGATATACGTTTTGCCCAAACACTCCTTTCACTGCTACTAGCCTACCTGGTCACTTTGCTATTTTGGTCTATTTCTCATTACCTATGATAAAGCCAACTGACATTTACATATTCTTCTGAGGGACTGATCTTTTGCACCTTCTACAGCCACTGTGATTATTGTGAACTCTCCATTTGGAAAACCAACTGACATTTAGATTTTTTTCAGAGGAGTAGGTTAGTAAACATTTGAATATATTGATGATTCGGCCTTAAAAGGTAGTGTACTCTTCTAATCTTCACCCAATGCAGGATCGCCAACGTAGGTACATGTAGTTTTCTACCTTGGTTCCAATTTTTCTTTTTAGTGTTTCTTAGCTACTGTGCACTTAGTTAACAAGCTCATGTAGACATGGCTGACATTTAATATTATTGGTAATTTGAGCACATTCCCTAGCAGTGATTTTCCTGAAAAGTTGGAACTGAAATGGGGTGAGTAAAATAGCTGATTGTCAAATAACAACATAATTACCTAATTTGTTCATGTTGATCTAGCTATCTATAAGTATCAGTTGGGGGCTTGCCAGCAGTCAGAGCCCCCCTAGTGGTTGGGACCCATAGCGATCACTTATGTCACTTATACCTCACCGGTGCCCAAGTACAGTTAGACCTTTGCAGGGCAGTTGAAAAGAAGGAACAATTTATAGCATCTGGGATTTTTAACACTAGAATAACTGGTGATACACTTGTTTTTGGTTAGGCAATACGTTCACAAGTTCACAATACACCTATTCCTCTCTGATAATGAGGGATGCTTTCCAGGTTTGTCAGGGTAAATATGGGCCTCACAGGTTAGTGCAAAATTACAGGCCCCCTCACTAGTTGCTTTCCCAGCTGGTGAGAAAAGATACAGTTGGTAATGCAACTCAGTATTTCATTAAAAGCATTTTGTGATGTAAAAGAATGAGACAAAGATAAATCATGTCAGAACTTTTTCCGCTTTAAATGTGACCTATAATGTGAACAATTCAAAACAAAAAGAAATCTTTGAGGGGGAAAAAAAACGTACAATATCCTGGTTGCATAGGTGTGCACACCCTCTTATAACTGGGGATGTGGCTGTGTTCAGAACTAAGGCATCCATTAGAAATGTGAAGAGGAAGAGGAAGTTTAAGGGTATGCACACTTACAACCTGGTTATTGTTTTTTATTTTTTATTTCTCACCCTCAAATATTTCTGTTTGTTTTTCAGTTGAATTGTTCATGTTGTAGGGCACATTAAAAGTGGACAAAGTTCTGACATGATTTATTTTGTCCAATATTTTTACATCACAGACACCTGCCATTTTAACAAGGGTTTGTAGAATTTTTATATCCACTGTAGGTGCCTCCCAGATAACATTGCCTCTAAGTAGCAAGCCTTTCAACTGGAGAACACTGTTTCTTTCTGTGAACAAATACATTGCTATCATTTACTTCACTTTGCTCACTTTGGCTAATGAGAACATTGCCATTGAAAGTAATCTTGGGAATATGATGATGATAATGGTAAAGTTGTTTCCTAAACAGGCCCTTGCTTTGCCTGAAATGGTAACCCTATTAATCACTGATGATGATAGCTAAAAATATACTGTTCTCATATTCACAAGTTCATAGTGTGTACTTATTCAGGCTTGACTTGGGATTGTTAACCAGCTAGTTGTTTGTTGGTCATCTGTGTAAAAATCTTCCATAATCAAACATGGCTAGCTTTAAGTGCATGTTTATTTATTAGTAAAATGTTTCCGCTAGCTTGTATCATTGGTGTTTGGAAGCTAACTGTGGATAGCGTTTTGGGTTGCTTAAGCGGAAGGAAATCTAAAACTTTCATCGGACTGTTGTGATGACAGGGCCACAGAAACAATTGGATATGGAGAATAAGCTACTTTGAAACATTACCCCCACTAGACACCAGGTAAAACCACAATAATTACTTGCTAAAACCACATTTATCAAATCTGCAAAAGCTTGTGAAGCTTGCAAAAAATCAGTGCTTCAGTAACATTTTAAACAATGTCTAAAATGTGAGTACAATTGGGAGAGAAGATAGTTTGAGTGCCCTAACATTAACACCTGTGAAAAGCTGCTTTGTTTTTCTTGGTAATGGTTGTACGGGTCATGTAGAGATGTGGGGGTTTTCTAATCAAGCTGATACAACGATAGGGAGATTTTAGAGCTTCAATCAGTCCCAACATCAGCGTGAGGTGTGTGTGTTTTATTGTCTGAGTGCTGCCTAGCCATGCAATAATAGAGGCCTGACTGATGGAGTGCTACAGAAATGGTGGTCCCTCTGGTAAGTTCTCACATTTTTGCAAAGCAACACTGGTTGTTGGGTTCTTAATCATCTACACGACCACCTTCTTGCCCAGTTAATTTGTTTTGCAGGACAGTTTTAAGAATTTTCATGGTGATTCCAAACTTCTATTTCACAATAATGGAGCCCACTATGCTGCTGTGACTTTCAAAGGTTTATTCAAATTTTTTATAAACTCCCCTATCCAGATCAACAGCAGCTCTCAAAAGTATTTACCCCCTTTTGACTTTAACAAAACAAAAAATGATTGTGTTTTAGCAGTAAGTCCATTATAAAGTCAATAAACCAGTTAGCGACTTCATCACTATATTTAGCGAGTATTCAGACCCCTCTAGCGACTATTTTTTTTAAAAGCTACTTACGACAAATCTAGCAACCTTTTCTGGTGTAATTAGAGACTTATGGAGAATCTGACTTGAAAGCACGTATTGTTCAAACTCTTCTCAGTGAGCAGCGCGAGCTGCCGTGGGCCCCTCCCCTGTCCCAAAGCACTCACAGGCGACCCAGTCCTCGCGCCACAGTCCCTCCTGCTACAGTCAGAGCAGGAGATGTTCACCCCTCCGCGTCCAAAGACTGCAAATGAGTTGCGCATGCGGGAAGCAGCTGCTGGCTGATCCCACCCTACCTTACATTCAGGGGGGGATGGAAGTGTAAAATATCTTTTGTCTAAAATAAAACACTGCACAAAAATGAATCATTGCATTTGACTCAAACAGCCTCAGTCACTTACTCACATTGTCCACTGTGTGTGTGCCTCTCTGTGACAGAAGCTAAACTTCTTGCAGGCTTGCTCATCAAGTCTCAGTCTAAACTGTACACTCAAAAATACAAAAAGGATTGGGAATCAAACCCTGAATTCAAAGGTTGTTGAGTCTGTTTATGCCAAAGGACCCTACCCGATGTCTCCATCACCGACAAGTTAAACAGGTTCTATGCTCTCTTCTCCTGTCGCGCTCACCCTCACAATCATGAAATGCTTCGGAAGTCTATTTCTGACCCACATTAACTCCAGCTTCCCCACAACACTGGATCTCTACCAGTTTGCCTATCAGTCAAACAGGTCTATAGAGGACGCCATCTCCACAGATTTACACTGGGCCCTGACCCACCTCGACAAAACCAACACTTATGTGAGAATGTTATTCGTAAGACTTTAGCTCAGCATTCAACGTGGTCATCCCCTCTAGGCTGGTCAACAAACTCCATGATCTAGGGATCAGCCCCTCTCTCTGCAACTGGACTTTGGTTTTCCTTACCAACAGACCCCAGTCTGTCAGATTTAGACAACTTCCCCTTTTCCCCTCTGATACTGAACACTGATGTTCCACAAGGCTGTGTGCTGAGCCCCCTCCTGTACTCCCTCTTCACCCACGACTGCGTTCTTGTACCCAGGTCCAACACCATTGTTAAGTTTGCAGATGACACCATGGTGATAGGCCTGAGCAATACAATGATGTGTCAGCCTACAGGGAGGAGGATAAGTGCCTGGCTGCATGGTGACAACAACCTGGGCCTCAATGCAAAGAAAACCAAGGAGCTCATTGTGGTTTACAGTAAGTGTGAATGCTGCAATCACGCCCCAGTTCTCATCGATGAAACTGAGATGGAGCCTGTGTTCAGCTTCAAATTCCTGGGTGTCGAGGATCTGTCCTGGACCCTCAACACCTCAGCCCTGGTCAAAAAGGCACAGCAGCGCCTGAATGTTTTGAGGAGGCTGAAGAAGGCTTGTCTGTTTTCCAAGATCCATGTGGATTTTTACCGCTGCACAATTGAGAGCATTCTGAATAACTGTGTCACACTGTGGTTTGGAGGATGCTCCTTGGCTGACCAGATGGGTCAGGGGAGTGATCTGCTCAACACATCACTGGTATCCAGCTCCCAGCAATCATAGACCTCCAGTGCAAGGGTAGGGCACGCAGCATCATCAGGGACCCTTCACACCCAGGCCACAGACCCTTTGCCCTCCTACCATCTGGCAGGCAGTACAGGTCTCTTTCCTCCCTCACCAGCAGGCTCAGGTAGAGTTTCTTTCCAACTGCTGTAACCCTGTTGAACTCTGTGACCCATCACTAACCTTACCCACCTGCCAACCGCTTAGTACTGCCTCTCAGGGACCTTGTTGCACTTACTCCCTTTTACTACTGGACTGTGACACTGCCTGGCAGTCAGATAAGGATGTTTTCAGTTGTTAAATGTCTAACTCAGGAACCTCATAGCTGCTATCCCTGCATTTCAGTTGCACATGCAGTCTTACTCCTTCAATTTGCCTCAATTGCACATTTAGAATTGCCATTTGTACCCACACAACTATTTATCCCACTTGTAACATACATTATACTGAATATTTCTAAATTTTCTACCTACCTTTATTTCCCTTCATTGCACATTTAGAATTGCAATTTCCACTGCATTTGCCTTCGTGATACATCTACTGTATACATTCCGCTTGTAACATAGGCCTACATATACTTAAGCCTTGTACATTTTCTGCTCTCTTCTATTTCTGGTTAGATGCTATAGTAACTGCATTTCATTGTACTGTACTTGTTCAATTAAAATTAAGTTGAATCTAATCTAATCATCTAAGGTTTGTGGGTTATAGGTTTTGTGTTTGAAGTTTGAGTTAAGGATAAGGTTGATTATAACAACATTTTGAATGCCAAAAATGTATGTGTGCGTGTGCATGCATGTATGATATTTGACATTTACATAAACCTCCAGGAAGTGTATAAATAAATAAACAACAATCCTAAACTTCATGTAAATCATTACATTAAAAGGAAATATATACTATTAAACATCGTGTTAATTTATGAGGTCCTTAAGACATAAACATTTTTGTTTATCACTAAATGGCCAAACGGTGGTATTTTCATATTCAGACCACCACCCACTCCTGGTATACAATTGCCTTTGAGGATAAAGAGTGCTACTATAACTATTGTTATCTCTTGAATAATAGAAAATGTGAATATGTGTTTGTATATTTTGAGAGTGAGTTGAAGGCAGAAAGATGTTTTTCTTTGGTTTCTTTTTCACTTGTGAAGTAAGCAGAGGTTCTCATCTGTCTTGTTCAATACTGTACTTAAAATTGAAAAAAAAATCCATCAAAGGATTGAAAACACAGAAAGTCGGCAGTTCCCTAACATTAATTCAAGTTTCCCCAGACTTTAACCCCTCAACTATAGAATCAAAGCCATACTCTGTACCCCTGTCCCCTCATTGTATTTCTCGCTCTTGTTGTTTGGACTCCATACTTTAGAACGCTTTATTTGAAATTATGTAAAATCATGATGATAGTTTTTGGCCCTGCATTCCTAACATGCAATGATTACATCCAGCTTGTGACACCATGGACTACGACTTTTTGTGTGATAAAATGTGTCCCTTTGGAGTAACTTTAATTGCAAAAATAGTATAATATATTTTAAAAACTCAAATGTAAAGTTGGTACTACCATAATTATTATTATACTGAATGAATCGTAAAATAATGATGACTGAGACAAAATATCATAAGATATTCTAACCTATCATAATTACAAATAAAACAGGGAGGTTTACATTTTTGACTAATCATTATTTACATTTCATTATGGATTATCCCTGATCATAGTATCATAATGTGATCATAATCACAGTGTCCTCCATTAAAATTGGTACCCTTGATAAATTTGAGCAAAACAGGCTTTGAAAGAAATCTCTGCTGTTTATCTTGGTCTTTCAGACAAAATATTCACAAATTGTTTTACCATTAATTTAAATAAAATCAGTAAATCAGATTTTGTTAGTATTTTAAATGAAATATCAAAAGGATAATCAATAAATAAATCAATCAATCAAATGTATTTTATAAAGCCCTTTTTACATCAGCAGTTGTCACAAAGTGCTTTCACAAAACACCCGGCCTTAAACCCCAGGGAGCAAACAATAGTGATGAACTTCAGTGGCTAGGAAAAACTCCCCAAGAGGGCCAAATTTAGGAAGAAACCTAGAGAGGAACCAGGCTCCAAGGGGTGACCAGTCCATAAAGACACTTTTTTCTTAGCGCATTGAATCATTTACCAATCGTGCTTATTTTAGTGGAGGGCACAGTAGTGCTTATGCATCCTCTACTCTAATTTGCAATAAAAGCAATTCCAAAATGACAATACATTATTTACCATTCATTTCTATTGGATGGATGATCTATACCCCAAATTATCAGTTATTTTGTTTGTTGTTTAAGCAGAGCCTGCAATTATGTCCTGAATGCAACATTCACTCAGAGAGGCCTAAGTGGCCCTATGGTGTGAAAAGCCTGTAATCTGCATTTGTGATGTATGTGGCATGAGAAATGTCAGTGCTGTTTATTTTACCAAAATCTATAATTCTTTAGCAAAATCTTTCTGTTTTAACATTATTGTCTCAGCTTAAATTTTAACGTATCTGCTTAAATACTCAAATGTAATGTAAGTCTCTAACAATTACTGTACCAGTCAGAGGTAACAACATCGCACGTATTCATCTTTGATCACACCTACCGCAACTCACTTTGGTAAACCGGAAGTTAAATCATTTCCACTGGAACACAACACTTACTGGCAGCAAAGGCAGTTTGTTGTGGGGGAGCTTGCAAAGGCAGTTTCAGGGCAATTTGTTTGGTGCATGTGTTGGATGTATTAACCATATGCATTAAGTTAAAACCAGAATTGGTTTGGCCGAAATGGTTGCAACTGGTGAAATCTGAAAAACATATCTCTTACACCCATAACACACACCCAGATTTGGAAATCTCATCTTAGTTCAGGTTTGTGTTGGTCATAGAAAGGAAAATCGTTGGCATTAGAGACTTCCACAATTCAGGTGACTACAGAAATGTTCAGTCCTACTTCATTACCTTTGATCACATGTTTTTGTAATGCTCACGCAGTGTATTTTTATGCCCAGAATACAATGCACCATGAAAGGGGATGATGTAACCATGGTCAGCTGCTCCTTCAAGTAGCCTACCTTTTCACAACTTAATTAGTAGATTTTGAATGGAGGTCAGAGAGTACTGAAATTCATCAAGATTATTTTTTTTATTTGTACTTTGAGAAAAAACCTGTAAATTATGTACAAAAGAAAATGACCAGGGATTATGAAAAAGTGATAATGATATAATGATTATAATTAAAATCTATTCCAAAGTATTTCCACAGATAACATTTGTCATAATGTCAATGTCACATAATAACATTTGAAAGTAATGTTCTTCTAAAATACAATTTATTTCTTGCCTACATTATGGTATATTGTTTGTGTTATGTTTAAATAATGCAGTGCATAATAAACAACAACAAAAACAGTTCAGAAACTGTTTATCTGACATTCTGTTCCACTGTGGATGAACACAGTAATGAGTGACTTGCTAAAGCACTCAGCAGCGCAAATGAAGTACCATGATACAACTACAATACAAGCACAATCCAAGCAGAACACATCTGGAATGTTCAATCGAGCAAGCCATTCTGAGGCAAAACTAACATAGCGATACCACTAAAGGAATGCTACGATGTAGCATGATTCAATAATGTCTTAGGTGGGAGAATTAAGGTGTGAAGAGGCGTCTGGCACTTCAAACCAGTGCAGTAAATGCGTATTACGTTCAAAAACACAATTGGACCATTTGCCTTCCTTGTTGAGGCAGACATACAAAATGGGGGTGAATTTTATTGAAAAGTCTGCATGTTCCTACTGTAAGAACTCAGAACAGAGATGAAGTGCAATTAACTGAGAATCTAGTAAACTTACTAATTAAGTTTATAAAAATAAATGGTTTTAGACCGCACATTTTGGGCTGGTTATGTCGTTTATATGTGCATAATCTAAAAGTATAATAACTATAATACCTCAGCCAAGAAATTCCACATTCGGAAGAGAATGATTTAATGACAATTTTCAGGGACATTTTCTGGCTCGACTGCACAACTTTTAAAGCTATTGGCTAAAAGTCATGGACTGGATCTTTAAATGACTGTGTTTTAACTTTTCTGGTTTCACATAAAGGGATGAATAGGCCAATGTGTTTTATTGTGCTTTGGTGGTTATGTTTTAAATGTTACAAGTATACTATTAAATTGAATTGTGCCTGGGAGACCAGCTAGATCAGATGAATGGCAAAACCAAATGTCACTACTGTTAATTGTGTTTACACAATGTGTGTGTCTGTCCTTGTGTTTCCATTATTTTGGCTAAGGTAAAGTGATGTCAGAAAGATATCATGGGTGGAATTCAAGGATTTCAAGTACATAACAAGAAATGTCAAGGATTAATTTTTTTTCTGAGCAAATTCATTGCTAAAGTTTTCTGTAAATTTTATAAGAACGTTATGTCAGGCACAAAACCTTGTCTCACTGCTTTCAAGACAAGTCTCAGTGTTTTGAATTACTTTACAACTATAGCCAGAATCACCTATTAACAATAATTGAAAAAAAGAAAATCCAAAACACATTCTACTCTAGATCACTAAATCAATTCAATGTATTTTTGTAATGCCCTTTAAATATCAGCATTTGTCACAAAGTGCTTTTACAGGTACTAAGCCTGAAAGCTCAAAGAGCTAACAACAACAGAGTTGATTGAAAGTGGCTAGGAAAAATTCCCAAGTAGAGAAGGGTCCATAATTAGAAAAAGGAACCAAGAGAGGAACCAGAATATGTGAGGTGGCCAGTACACTTCTGGCTGCGCTTGGTGAAGATTATGAGAGTGTTCACAACAATGTTTTTGCATTACTGTAGACAAAGACAGGGACGGTGACAATCAGCTGGGATGTGGGCAGTGGCAGTAGGAATCATCAGGCAGTAACTTAATCTGCAACAAATCAAGAGGACTCTGGGCAGGGATAGCCAAGAGTCAATCGGGCCAGGCAGGCCTAAGGTGTGATCCTAAGGCCCGCGTCTGACCAAGAACCCAGCAGTGTTAAGAGGACTTGTTGGAGTTGCGGCATCAGTTGACAGTGCAATAAAGTACCAATTAAACACCAATACAAAGTTTAAAGGCCCCAAACAAAGGAGCTCCTAGACTGCATGCTCACCACAACACAAGATTATAACTCCCATGTATTCAATTCTGAGTTTTGAGAAATGAATAGCCTATAACTAGAAAACATTTGGCCGTTATACCGGGCTGGTTATTATATTATGCAAAGCAGACTGTAAGTGTTTGCATGTCTACTGAAATAATAAAATAATCTGCCACCACTCAGTACAGTCCCCTGCTACTCTTCCAATCAGTAGGCACATCACAAAGCATGGAGGGAAATAATGTTATGTAGTCAAACATTGTATTTTAATGTTGGTTGCACTGTATGATATTACGTTTTTTTTTCGGCGTTGGCAAAAGTATTTCAGGTAAATATTTGTAATCATAAAATCATCATTTGTTCTTGTAAATCTATGCCAAAGTAAAATATTGACCATTTTGTTATGAATCTCATCAGTTCAAAACAATTTAGTTTTTTTATTCAACCTCAAATGGTCCCATAGCATTTTGACCATCTGACTCAGAAAAAAATATTCTTGCACTTTTCATAAATGTATCTACCATAAAATAATGAATTATTTTGCATACATTTAGCTTTATAAGTAAACTGTAGCTTACATCTTTATCATTTAATATTTGTAATCAAATGTGAAGTGAAATAAGTTCCATTTGCAAAGTAAAATATTTGGCAGAGGGGCGTATGCATTTTAAGATGTGCTTCCTGACTCTGCTTCATGATTATAGCATTTTAAAGACTGCCTTTAACATTAGGTCTATTGTTCAGCCTATGATTTCCACCACCAAATCTGTTGACAAAAAACAAGCTATTTTGTTAATGTTTGAATCTCAGAATTATAAAACTTCAGTTATACATTCCCAAATAATTCTAGTTACATAAATAGATTATCAGTTACCATCCTATAATGATCAAATTCATTTTTATAGTAACTTTTATACCTTACAGTTACAGAAATAAATTGTAACTTTTATACTTGTACAGTTTGTTATTTTGGCTGTTAAATAATGAACATGGGTTTCAAGTGCTGTCTCTCAGAGAAAACATCCAAATGGGAGGAAGAGTTTAGTAATTACAACTCTTGAATATGTTGCCCCCTCTTTTTCAAGGTACCACTAGTCATTGGACAATTTACTTAAAAGCTGTTTCATGGACAGTTGTGGGCTATTCCTTCACTATTTCTCCATCAATTAGGTAGGGAAAAGGACTGGAGTTAATTCCAGATGTGGCATTGACATTTGGAAGCAGTTGCTGTGAACCCAACACATGCCGTCAAAGGAGCTCTCAATGCAAGTGAAACAGGCCATCCTTAGGCTGCAAAAAAAACACACCAGTGAGACAGGAACATTAGAAGTGGCCAAATCAACAGTTTTGTACATTCTGAGAAAATAAGAGCGCAGTGGTGAGCTCTGCAACACAAAAAGGCCTGGACGTCCATGGAAGGTAAAAGTGGTGGATGATCATAGGATCCTTTCCGTAGTAAAGAAAATCCCCTTCACAACATCCAACCAAGTGAAGAACACTTCACCAGGAGGAAGGCATATCATTATCCAAGTTTACCATAATGAGAAGACTTCACAGGTGAGAATACAGTGGTTTCATCACAATGTGCAAACCATTCATAAACCTCAAGAATAGAAAGGCCAGATCAGATGTTGCCAAAAAACAAACAAACAGAAAAGCCAGTCCAGTCCTGGAACAGCATTTTTGGCCAGATGAATTTAATAACAACCTATACCAAAATGATGGGAAGAAAAAAGAATGGAGAATGTTTGGAATGGCTCATGAGCCAAAGCATATCACATCATCTGTAAATTAATGGTGGAGGCAGTGTGATGGCATGGGCATGCAATTGGATGGCGCTTCACTTTACAAGTGTGAAAGCAATCCTGGAATTTTTAAAAGCAAAGAAGTGGAATATTCTGCAATGACTGAGTCAAACCCATGATCTCAACTTGATTGAGCATGCATTTCACTTGCTGAAGACAAAACGTAAGGCAGAAAGACCCACAAACAACAACTGAAGACAAGCTGCAGTAAGCCTTCCTGGCAGAGCATCACAAAGGAGGAAATCCAACGTTTGGTGATGTCCATGTGTCCAGACCTCAAGCAGTCATTGCCTGCAAAGAATTCTCAACAAAGCATTAAAAATGTATATTTTATTTATGATTGTGATAATTCTTTGAACCCATCAAATAAGGGAACTATTTATGAAAATGGTTGCAATTCCTAAACATGTCATACAATGTTTTTGTTCAACCTCTTGAAATAAAGCTGAAAGTGTGCACTTCAACTTCATCTAGGTTGTTTCATTTCAACTCCATTGTGGCGGCGTACAGAGCCAATATTATGAAAACAGTGTCAGTGTCAATATTTCCAGATTTAACTATGTAGACAGTTCTCAAAGAACCACAATGGGTTAGTCAGTTATCATATTTTGTATGTGTATACATCTCAAATATTCTGTCAATAACCGACATTTGGGGAAAATACTAAATATACAAATATTTTAAATATATAATATATTAAAATGTATATACAATTAATACAACATGTAAATCAGCTTTTTTATACATTTCAGATTTTAACTCATACATATACAAGACTTTGTTTTTATAAAATTACACAATTACATTTGAATATTTTATTTATTAGTTTGGCCAGCCCCATGGCCAATGCAGAAACCTCACCAGTGGGGTACAAAATGTGTTACATTAAAGTAAAACATATTTCTCAGTCCCCAGATAACAATTTCTCCACATTTCTGAAATGCAGAAAAGTTCAAAAAATGTACAGAGAAAGATTAACACAATAATATTAGGAGATAATCTTACAAGAAAATTAACGCTTATCCACTGGTTGAAGATATTGTTGAAAACATGTTTTATATCTTTATTAGCAATCATCAGAAAAGCAAAGAAGCTCTCAACAATTTTCTCACGGCTTCATTGAATAATATAGAGGAAAATCCTTTCTCCGTGCTCATCATATCTGTTTGATGCTTAAGGACAGCTTTGCATGGATTCCAACATGTAAATGTAGGATAATAATGACATGAAAAGAGAGCAGAACCTTTCATCCTGCTGTGTCTAAAAATAGAGATGCCGCTGTAATCATACAGCACAGTGAGAAAGCTAATAAAGATGTGAATCGGAAAGACGGTTCTCGGAGTGATCTGTCCTCATCCTATCTAATGAGACAGAGGGGTAAGCCTGCCAGTCACACTGCTATTGCATTGCATCAACACCTCACCCTGTGAAACACCATGGTAAACAGCTCTACCAGGGCTACCGATGGGCATGGTTGTGTTAGGACTGCATAAATCCCCACACCACTTATCTAGACACTTCAATACCATCTTGTCAGTCCATCTCTTAAGAATTTAATGAAATTATTCAATGTTTACATCAAGTAATGTATGGTGTAACATAATAAATGTAATGTTGGGGCTTATAGCCACCCAACCAGTCATCATTTTTTGTGATTAGACTGAATTATTTGTTTTTGTTGGTTTTAAATTAGTTTATTTACCAAGTTAGTACGAAAAATATTAAAGAGCTACATACACTAGCACCTGAAATAAGCATAGTCATCATAAAAAAAACATTCTAAAACTTCGATCTCTGGCTGTCTGTGTTGTGTGCATTTACCAGTTTTAATTACAGAAATGTCAGCAACATTACGTCCGATTGGATTATAGCTGCAAGCGTTTATTGATGATGCCCAAACTCTTCCTCGAACTCATTCATCAAATAATATTATAGGAATGTTCACACAATCAGATCTGCGGCAAAGCCAGAATGACGACAATTTAATTTTAGTTACAGAACTTAAAATATAGAAACAGGCTGTTACCCACCATGTTAAGATTACAATTATACCTGACATTAACATGGAGGTTCATAAATGTGATTCCGCTGAGACTGGCAATGTTTTTATGCTTACAGATTTTGTATTTTTTTATATAAGTCCACAATTTCCACAGCGGTGGTTTTTAGGGAGCCTGTTGCCTCTGTGTGTTTCTTTCGCTCTCCTCAGATAGAAAAGAGGGAGTTAGGATTGTGGGCAGTGTTCAGTATCCTTCACCACAATGTTTTAGCTCTATGAACACTGTGGGCAGTGTTCAGTATCCTTCACCGCAATGTTCTCTCTCTTCAGCTCAGCGCCCACAGACTGCTGTGGTGGTGGTTTCTATAGGGGAGGGCATGTGGGCAGAGGTGTGTGTGTGTTTGTGTGCGCGCATGCCTTTGTATCACTCCCTCACTGAAAATTTATCATGGAGCCAGAGCTGTGGCTGGGGTGGAGAGAGATGCTGACAGGCAATGTGTTGGTGTAGCATCTTAGTTTTTTCTCTGCTTTATTTTTGGCTGTTGCTGTGCGACTCCAGCCAGGAGCTGCAGTGTGACTGCTTGGCTTCCTCGTATTTCTATGTTGTTCTGTGACAGAAACGTATAGAGGAGAGGACAGACCAAGACTATTCAAATCCGCCTGAGGTATAACGAGAATAGATAGTGTAGGAGGTTCCTTACTAAAATGATCTTGCAAACATTCCCTGTTTTACTTTTAGGGGGAATACCTTAACCATTGTTAAGGAGTAAGCAAAGTCACCTCTCTAACAAAAGGAGACGAGACCCACGCCCACGCTTCTGCTTCTGCTTACTTCATCTGCGTATTTTTTTAACCTTATACGTAGCTGAGGAATTTAGTGGAAACCCTTTATCATCCACAAACAGCAAAACCACAGTCCAAGTCAAGTTCAAACACCGACTTCGGCCAACCTGACATTCTCAATGATTTAAAGCTGAATTGCACTTGGGTCAAGCAGCTAGTAATACACAAGCCAGTCCAAAAAAACATTTTAGATTGCATAATGGCTCTCTACGCTATTCAGTGCTTGTTTTCTCATTTGAACAGAAGCTGAGTAAACAGTCTAGAATTTTAGCAACGAGGAAATTATTTTGAATGCCCCAGTCCGCCATTATCCATCTATGGAGTTGAGGAGAGGTGATTTCATCTCTTAGTGATGCCGGCGGTAGGGAGAGAGTGGGCGCAGCGTTTCCATTTCATGACATAAGCTTTAGTGACACCTGTTTACCAATAGAACCTCTGCATTTTTGGATGCACTTACAATCATTTCTGTTGAGTAAATGATGTGATGCACTGTAGTATCATTCCACTGTTACAGCATAAATAATGCCACATTTGGCCACTTGAAAGCAGTTCTGTTTTGTGGGCCAACCTTCTTCCACAGTGATGTTACAGAATGGTCAACACAAATATTTCCATAATGTCAAAGTGAAAAATATAATCTATACATTTTTCAAGTTCATTATAAATACATAAGAGAATGTATTAACTGCATTAGTATTCACCTCCTTTTCAATGACACACCTGAATGACCTGTGGACAAGCAATTGTTGTTAGTCACATAATCGGTTAAATGGACTCCACCTGTGGGACATTCTGGTGTTTCACATGATTTCCAGTTAAATACACCAGACTCTATAATAACAAATGAGTCAGATGACCAAAGCAAGTCTTTGCCTATTCTTTATATATAAAATCTCATTTTTACCAGCTCACAAAGATACAACCAGAAATCCAACTTGACTTACTTGAGTTCAATTATAAGCAATTGACAGAGCTCCTTAATAATTAGTCCACAATAACAGGTATGCCTCCAACTGTATATATTTAGGTTGTAATGACGTGCCAGAGCCAGAGTGCCAAGAGATCTGGCAGCAGTGTGAGCTGCAAACGTATGCACATCTGTTTCTCTTCCTTGGTCTGTTGCTCACAGCTCCTACTGTACAAAGGGTAACTGGCCTCTTCAAGAACAACTCCTTGATTCATCAGCCTGGCCTCATTTAATGGGCAGAGAAACAAGCATAATTAGTGACAACAGGTGTACTCACTTGTTTTCTGCCTCTACTCAACAGTCAGAGGGTTCTCCGCTGGGTTCTAAGGTCAGCAGCCAGGCAGGAGTTGTCCTCAGGGTCATAATATTGCAGGGAATCATTCAGACACATTTTAAAACAATATGGATTGTGTTTACTGGTGGTTGAAATCAAAAATCAAAATAAAATAACAAGAAGAACAGGGGAGTTTGTTTTGAATTTAGCTTGAAATTCTTGATTTCCCCGACTTTAATTGACCCGTCTTCCTAATGTTGACAGACACCAACGACAGTGTCCAACAACAGTATCCAAAGGCAAACACAAAGGCTAGGACATTGACAGCTCTCTTATGCCTGCCCATATTATGTTACAGACCACACCTACAATCACCCAAATACTTTTGGTACCCCCAAAATATGAAGATGTACAATATGAAGTGTTGTTATTATTAAGGGGTGAAACCAATATATACATATATATAAACCTGATAATATATATTTTCACATCAAAAGGATTTCAAATTCAATTCAGTGCCACAAGGGAAAAAAATGCTTCTCAATGTCTCAATGTTAGTATTCAATTGTGTAGGTATTTGTTCACATAGCTTCCCTATAATTTGGTTATTGTTGAAGATTTTATAATATTTAGTGAAAAACTTGATATTTTTGAAAAAATATGAAACGTGGCATTTTAACCTGTAATGATCCATTTGGTATAATTGTTTGTTGACTGATGTGTTTACCATGGAGTATTCTATTTAGTCAGAATATAGTGAAGAAGTAGACAAGCTGAACATAAACTGGGTGAGCTCTCTAATTATCTGTCTTCTGAATCCACCACCCTTTCAGTCGCCACATTAGACTAAATGTCAACAAGCTTTGTTCATTTATGCTATGGTAGAAAAAAGTGAAATTTTCTATATGCATTGATCGATTTTATATTCTCCGGATATCTTCAGGAGGTGCTCAAAGCAGTCAATGTTTAGCAACACTGCTAAAAGTAATCCAATGCTCAATAAAGTGAATTAAGACAAATTCTAGGCAGCTGCATTTAGATGAGCCCCAGTAGGCCTGTTACCTTCAAATCATTCTTTCGCATCAGTCAATCAAATTCAAATATGAAACCTGCAAGCACTTCATAAAGAACAACCTGAATGTTATTCCAATCCTTAACCCAAACCCTAAATCCTAAACCCTATTTAGAAATTTAGCAGACAGTCTTATCCAAAGCGATGTACTGGAGGAATTAATGTTAACTGCTTTGCCTTCAGGGACAAATGACTGATTTATTACCTTGACTGCTCAGGACTGAGCTGGCAACCTTTTGGTTACTATTCAGATAATGTTAACACTACACAAAATGCTATGCTAGTTTGATGTTATAACCACTATGACACCTGCAGCCCACAACTAACCATCATGTAGCCTTTCATGATTTCATGTTTTCACGCTTTAATGCCGTAGCTTTATTTGCTTATTCAAAGTGAGCTTTATGCTTTATTCTGATTTATGCTTTATTCAGTTATGATATTCTGTTTTTAGGTTATGGTTTCATGCTATTATTGCTTGCCTTGGCAGGACAGGTTGATGTTTTTTGACTGAAGTTAGCTCCTATACTTCCTCAACTGTTCGCAGTTTTGAGTGTGTGTGATCAATCTGATAGTATGACTTTTGACTGTTGGAGTGAAAACACCCATTATATATCTTTTGTGACAGTGTTATTATTTATATTTTATCAGTGCTCTGTCTGCTGGTGTAATCTATGTTTCTCCCTATATTATGTGTTTTGTCGGCAGTGTGTTGTTGTAAGCAGTTGTGTAGTTGCAATGCTTACTTGGCTGGCAATGATAACGGGCTTGTTTGTGAGGAGGTTTATTATTATTTTTTGGCCAGATTTATCATGTTAGTTAAATGATGCAATGGGAATTCACAGATTTACTGTTAAATATGTCAAGGTTGGTGTATTTTTCTCTGGAAGATGAACTCTACAAATGTATTGTGTAAACTGTTACTCTGTTAAGTGGTATGAATACAAGTTAATAGTGATCTACTTCAATTGTAGCATACTGTATAGATAGAAGAGCAGCACTTTAGCACACTGGGGAACAGCACTATTATACTGTATACATGCTGTAGGGGAACAGCACAATAGCCTACTGTATACATAGGGGAACAGCACCATAGCACAATATAGTGCCAAAATATAAGTGACCTAGTTTTCATGTCGTGTCCCAGTAGAAATGTAAAACCCGACCAAAATTATTGGAAAAAATAAGCCATTCCCGGGAAAATATGTTTCTGTCTTTATTCCACTAATATTATATACATTGAATGAATGTGTCGGCACAATCGGCACAATACAAATGCTGACCCCAATGTTGTCATAATGACCTGCTCCTAATTTGCATCAATGCAAAGGTTGTGAACTTTTGAACAGATTTACTAGTTACACAACACACTGGGCCGCGCAAGAGACATGAGAAAGAGATCCGGTTATCAAATCGACACAAATAGACTACAGAATATCAGAGCACAAATAGCGGAAAACAAAACGCAAAAAAATTCCAAATCTTGTCAGGCCATGCTGAGGCTACAAGAAGCTGCTGGAATATTCAACTTTATGAGATGTGGTGACTTTTGTAGAATGTTCACAGTGCGATGTGAACAATATTTTGCATTTGAGCTTGTGATGGCCAGAGTTCCATTCTATTTTACTCTGTTGTACAAAAATGTTATTCAAATAATATTTTACTACTCAAATAATATTTTACTAAGTTTTTATAAGGAAGGTTGGTGTTAAACTCCCCCTGAGGAAACATGCATCATGCTTGCAAAAATATTTTACTCTCACCATTATTCCTACCAATACTGCCCCTGGTTGCCACAACTACTGCTTAGTGAATATTTAACGTATGTCATCAAAATGTTTTAAATGACACAAAATAAATGTTTGACAGAGAGTTGTGTTTTTTCACATTTAGCTTTGCTCTCTCATGCTTTCACAGCAAAATACAGAGCAAAAGTGCTTAACAATGTTGCTATAAACCTAGTATTTAAAACAGTATAGGTGTTTATGCGTATTTACATCTTGGTAATAAAACCAGAAAGAGACCACTTATCTAGATAACTCTGACCCATGTCTCAATGTTATTTTTCAAACAACTCTACAACAGTAGACAGAACTGTTTAGCATATAAACACCCCAAATGTACTTGATATGAAGCAAGACGAAGCGAGAGATGAGCAGCCCAAAAGAAGATGGTGCAATATGTCAGGGAGGGGCCTCGAGCAGAGGAAGAGAGGGCATTGAGCACATATTTTCAATATTATCTTTATTGGGAGAATCATCAACATTCTTATTTATATTTCTTAGAATATTACTCCTCTAAAGCATTTTATGTTAAAAACTTTGATCAAACTTTAAAACTTGTAGACTTAAGTTGATTTTTTACAGCTTTTGATGTTCTTAATAACTTTTAAAATTTACAATGACTTGAATTACAATTCTTCATTGACTTTAATGGAATACTTACAGGACCTCTTTCATTTGAACCATTCAAGCTACAGTGACAAACCAAGAATGTTTAACATAGTTACGCTATCCTAATGTAAAATTCTTAAATGTGTTTAGTCTAGAATGATTTACATTTGCATACATTTGAATAACTTTCTTTAATTAGCCCTAAAATAGTATTTCTTTCACTATTGAAATTAGATAGACCAAACTTACTTTGTTTCACTTGTTTATGCTATCCGAGCATAAACTGCTCAAATGCGTATTGATGATAATGACAAATTTGCATGCAGTTCTTTTGAGTTCTGTATTTTTTGAACAATTCAAGCTACAGACACAAACCTTTTTGTTGCATTCTCTACTTCTCTGCTGTATTCAACTTTAAAGTCATTACCACCCACAATTTATTTCCAAAGCATTAAAGCAAGGTCCAATATCTTTACTTGTAAAGTTCAAATCTAATTAATTTAATTATTTTATTTTTGTCCAGTACAAGGACCATAATTATATGAGTACCCAGGTAGATTGCCTGTTCGGTGTAAAGGCAATTTATATCCCATAAATTGTCTTCCTTACAAATAATCTATACCCAAAAGTATTTTTTTCTCCATTAGAACAGATTTGTGACACTGTCAATAACAGTGTGTTACAAGTTACAACCATAGTTGCCTGCTCTTGCCTTTTGGGTGCCCTAAGCAACATTTGATTCCCATATTGGTCGCTTATGCCTGGAGCCGGCCCTGACAAACCACAACTATCAAACTCTATGTTTCAGCTTAGGGGAAATCAGATTTAAAGTATTTAGAGATAATATTTATAATGATATACATAAAAAATATGCATTCATCTGTCCACTGACAGGTTTTGAGGCCAATGCACCTAAGAGCCAATAAACAATGCATAACTGCATATCAATGACCAACTTCAAGTGCTGAAACATCATAATTGCATTTTCAACATCAATTTTGAAAAACAGAAAATAGATTACTCTCTGTATCCAATATTGAAGGCTTGGATTGACAATCTATGAATGTCATGACACTTTTTGCTGTTATGCAAAGTTAGACGTATTTTTCCATGGCCATTGCACAGTTTGGTAGGTACAATTACAAGTGAGTGGACAAATGTGTCTACATGACACTTTTGAAGTAGCGCATTTCAATTTAAACATTGTGAATGTTTTTTTGCCACCTAGAATTGTGTATGTTGTGTGTGTGTGTGTGTGTGTGTGTGGGTGTGTGTGTGTCTATATATATATATATATATATATATATATATATATATATATATATATATATATATATATAATACAGCGGTCATTTTTGTTCCAGAATAGAAAGGGAGCAGCGGACTGAGGAGTTGCTGACTTTCTTTTCTTTTCTATTAAATAGTCGCAGCTGAACTGTGCTCACTGTGGCAAGACAATTACACGCAAAGACCAGGGAATCAGAGGGAACATATATACTGAGGGGAAATAACTGTAGATGATGATCAGGTTCGCTAAACAAGACAACAGGTGAGATGAGTTGATGAGATTGGGCGGTGGTGTCAGAAGACCGGTGATATCGAGCGCCGGAGCCTGCCCCCTGCAGGGAGGAAGGGCAGCAGAGGGTGCAGTTGTCACAATATCTGTGGAAGAAATTAAGAGACCACTGCTAAATTATCAATATCTCTTGTTTAACTTTTCATAGGTAGGTGTTTGAGTAAAATGAACATTTTGGGGTTCATTCTATAAACTTCTGAAAACATTACACCCAATTTGCAAATAAAGATTTTGTCATTTCGAGTATTTCAACTGCTCAAAATTAACTAAAAAAGATGTATTGATTTCAGACGTCAAATAATGTGAAGACAACATTCAAATTCATTTTCAACAACAAAATATGAATGTTTTAACTTCGGAAGAGTTCAGAAGTCAATATTTGGTGGAATAACCCCATTTTCTAATCACAGTTTTCATGTGTCTTGGCATGCTTTCCATAATTCTGTCAGATTGCTGTTGGGTAACTCTATGCCACTTCTGGCACCAGCTTGGCTTCGTCTGATGGCTTGTGATCATTTTCCTTTTGATCAAATTCTAGAGGTTTTCAATGTGATTCAGGTCTGGACTGACGTAATGGCACTAGATATGTTGGCATTGAATGTAATTGCATTTTTACAATAGTTCCCAGGCAAGGTAATTCTATAGATATACGGTTGCCATTCCTCTCTGGTCCATTCCTTATGGTCTTTTGAAAACTTCAGCCTGGCTCTTCTTTGTTTCACATTGATGAAGATATTTTTTCTAGCATTGCACGACTTCAGCCCTGCCCATAGGAGAATGTTTCGAACACGTCCTCGACGTGCACTTCACCCCAGCTAATGTTTGCCATTCTTTTTGTAGGTCACTTGATGTCATACGGTTGTTGAGTGACATTTGAATTAATTAATGGTCATCTTGGTCAGTGGACAGTCGTTTTCACCCTCTGCCAGTCTATAGCTTTGTTGACGCTAATGTCTGTTGCTTGACCTTGTTCTTATTATATGCCATCTTTGAAATTTTCAGGATGGAAGCAACCTGATGCTCACTGTATCCCTCTGCCAGTAAAGCAGAATTGAACCCTTCTTTTCCTCACTAAAAAGCTTTTTTCAACAGTTTTGTCCCGCTGAATAGTCGCTAAATATAATTACCTTTGAGGTACTACTTGCACTATTTATGTCATCCAGCTGGTCCTATTGCAAGAGGATGGTGATGACCACAGAAGTGGTTTTTATACTATTCCTGGTTAAATTAGATTTGGTTCAGGTAATCACCTAATCAGTACCTCATTAAATAAAATGAGGTGTGCCTGTTTTGGAATTTAACAGACACTGGAATGGCTACCATTCATGTAGATGCTGATTTAAGAAAAATTAGGAGTCTCTTAATTTTTTCCAAAGCGGTGTATACAGTGGATATAAAAGTTTGCATACCCCTGTTAAAATGCCAGGTGTTTTTGATGTAAAAAAAATAGACAAAGATAAATAATTTCAGAACTTTTTCCAGCTTTAATGTGACATATAACATTAACAATTCAATTGAAAAACAAACTGAAATCTTTGAGGGGGGAAAAAACTCACAATAACCTGGTTGCATAAGTGTGCACACCCTTAAACTAATACTCAGTCGAAGCACCTTTCGATTTTAATACAGCACTCTGTCTTTTTATGTAGGAGTCTATTAGCAAGCTGCATCTTGACATTGCAATATTTGCCCACTATTCTTTACAAAAGCGTTCAGTTTGTGAGGACATCTCCTGCGCATAGCCCTTTTTAGATCACCCCACAGATGTTCAATCGGATTCAGGTCTGGGCTCTGGCTGGGCCATTCCAAACTGTTAATCTTCTTCTGGTGAAGCCATGTTTTTGTGGATTTGGATGTGTGCTTTGGGTCGTTGTCGTGCTGAAAGGTGAACTTAATCTTTAGCTTTCTAACGGATGTCTAAAGGTTTTGTGCCAATATTGCCTGGTATTTGGAACTGTTCATAATTCCCTCCACCTTGACTAAGGCCCCGGTTCCAGCTAAAGTAAAACAGCCCCAATGCATGATGCTGCCACCACCATGCTTCACTGTGGGAATGGTGTTCTTTGGGTGATGTGCAGTGTTGTTTTTGCACCAAACATACCTTCTGGAATTATGGCAAAAAGTTCAACCGTGGTTTCATCAGATCATAACACATTTTCTTATGTGTTTTGGGAGACTTGATGTTTGTTTTTGCACTTCAGCTGGGCTTGGATGTTTTTCTTTGTGAGAAAAGGCTTTCGTCTTGTCACCCTACCCCATAGCCCATTCATATGAAGAATACAGGCGATTGTTGTCTCATGTAGCACACAGCCAGTACTTGCCAGAAATTCTTGCAGCTCCTTTAATGTTGCTGTAGGCCTCTTGGAAGCCTCCCTGACCAGTTTTCTTCTCATCTTTTCATTAATTTTAGAGGGATGTTCAGTTCTTGGTAATGTCTCTGTTGTGCCATATTTTCTCCACTTGATGGTGACTGTATTCGCTGTGTTTCATGGTACATCTAATGCTTTGGAAATTCTTTGTACCCTTCTTCTGACTGATATCTTTCAACAATGAGATCCCTCTGATGGTTTTAAAGCTCTCTGCAGACCATGGATTTTGCTCTGAGATTAAACTGAGAAAATACTATTAGAACAGCTGATTTGTGATTAACCAGTCACTATAAATGATGGCAGGTGTGTAATGTCTTCTTTGTAAAATGAGTTTGAATGTGATTGGTTAATTCAAAACAAAACCACATCCCAGTTATAAGAGGGTTTTCACATTTATGCAACCAGGCAATTGTAAGGTTTTTATTTTTCCTTTTTCCCACTCGAAGATTTCAGTTTGTTTTTCAATTGAATTGTTCACTAAATGGGTCGCATTAAAAGTGAAAAAGGTTCTGACATGATTTATCTTTGTCTAATTCTTTTACATCACAAAGCCTGACATTTTAAGGGGGTGTGTAGCCTTTTTATATCCATTTTATATATATATACATATACATAAAGACATTTTGTAGAACTAATAAATACAAACACCATATTGTACATTGCAAATTAAATGTACACTGGAGACAAAATAACTTATGGCTGTATTTAAGCATTCCAGGCAGAGGAATATAGTTTCTGAGGCAGAATTTGCCTTAATGAATAATGGTGCCTGCTGGGAGCTTAGGCTTGTGGGGACATATACATAGACCAAATTGGGAGAACGATGATCCACAGCAGACAGAAGTATAACTAATACTAATACTGTGCCTTCTTAGACAATGCTATCTGCCAAGAGTACACCCACAATGGTGTCACTGAGGCCATGTGCAGGTATATGCCATATGCCCACTTATTTTGGAGGCAACTTTGTGTATGCACACCTAACTTAGGGAGATTTTGCATATAACCTGCTTTATTGTACACACTGTAAAACAAATATATAAGTTCCCATGAACTTACCTGCTTAACCACATAGTAAATATAACATTCTTGTTTAATTGCAGGTGAAATTGTTTCCTGTTTTCATAGATCAATTTCTCCAGAGATCTATTTCATGTTTCATCCTTTGACCCAGTAATAACCCTTCTCATATCACTAGAAAAATAATATAGATAAAACATAGATAGTAATTATCAGCTGACTATTATGTTGATTACTTTCAGCAGTGTGATCATACCCAGGTAATTAATAATTGTATCTTGACTTGAAGTATTGGCTAATTTACAGTTACAACACCCAACATATGCTTGTATCTAGTAAGCCTTTAGTTATATACAGTGCAACAATACAGTGCAAAACAAAACAAAACAGTGCAGTTATATACAGTGTTACGTTGCCAGCCAAGCTTGCCAAGAAAGCCAGCCCCTCTATGACTCCTTAGTACTTGGGTATTTGATTATCTTAGATAACTATGCCACTGGTTCTTTCTCATAATTTTTTTAATCAATCTGTATTTTGCAGCCAGTGCATGAAAGCTAGGTCAATCATTACCAATCATAAGACAAAGGTAGAAATATTGATCTGCAAAAATGAAAGTAAGCTGCTAGAGACATTAGCCGTCATTACCAACAACAATAGCCAGTAGGTCACATCAGTACATGTTGTGTACTACAGTAGCATTAATAGGTTTAGTCTAACTTGATCTGCATTGCTAAGAGAAACTCTGACTGTCATATTTGACTAATTCAGAGGAGTGAGTCAGAGGCAGGGGACTGTTAGAAGGATGTAAGGGACCGTGGGGTGGATGCTGAGATTACTGATAAAAGGGACCCTGTAACTCTGTTTAGTGTAATATGCATTTTGGTGCTCCATGTTACAGCTTGTATACTGTCATAACGACTGACCTATAATATCTATATATTTATCACCTTCCAAAATACTTCACCTTTGTGCTGTTGTTAAAGTCACCACTTTGACATGAATACATCTGAACTACAATTGTTGAGGAATGCCCACTGTGCATATCTTGTCTTTTCTGTTGCCAGATAAGCAAAATAGACCTTCTATATAAGGATGTTTAAAACACTTTTAGAGAGTATACCTGCTTCTCCTGGCAACACAACATTAATGCCCACAATGGATTAAAATGAAATGAATAGAAAAAAACATCAGAACAACAGGGCTGTTGTGATGTAGTAGGCTAGTCTGGGTAAGATCATTTAAAAGGCTCGGTCTGACTGTGTGTTAAGAAAACAATTCCAAAACCTACTTCCTTGTGAATCTCCATTTATAGTGAGTTTTGCATTTTAATTTGCCTTTGCGATATTTGGTTACAGGAATCACATTTTACATAATACAGCTCAAGTCTAATGTTTCAATAGACCATTTCTGGAAACATTTTCAGATGATGAACTTAACCATTACCTCAGTTTTGTTGACATCAGAGCCCAGAAAAGGTCCTTCTTTCTTGACCTTGAGAGGAACATACACCCTTAATAAGACTTAATGGTTTCTCACAAAGACATTCATTACAGAACCACCAGCAGAATGGCTTCATTCTATAATAACAGCCAGAGGAAGTCACTCTCCATTTGAGCTTACAAAACTGTTTAAAATGATTAGGTCAAACTAGAAACATTGGACTGTGAAGTAGGAATTATCAAATAATTATACAGGAACATTCATACATATTGAGGATGACAAAGAATTTTTGTCTATTGCTACATTTTGTGACATTTGTCTATTTAGAATGATATATGAGCAGACCCCCCCTCTTGATCTGTGCTTTTATTACATTAAATGGCAGTAGGAGTACCAAACACTTAAAGAGGAATTAGACCATACTTCATGAACTAATTGCCAATGTTCGCAACATCTCAACACAATCTAGATGAACCAATATTTATTTCACCATCAAATCAAATTCTATACACACTTTTGTATAGAATTACACAAGTTAATATATATTAATATTTAAGAAAATAATTTATGAGAAATATTACATAGAAGATATAAACCTTTAAAACAAATATATATATAAAAAAAAAGATTTGATTATGCCCATGTGGTGTTCTGTTCCTGGTTATACAAATTACAAGCAATCAGAGTGCAATTTTATGTTTTATTTGTCTTGCGGATAACATAAGCATGACACTCTAAACACTGACACAATGTGTCCAATGTGTTTAGGCCATACCTTTACAATTATCCTGTTGCCAAAACACCAACATTAACACCATATAATTCCCAACGGTTATTAATAATTAAGGCGCATATCAATTGCTTTCTCAGCAACAGTAGCCATATCTAAAAAGAGTAGACTATGAATTTTAGGGTAGATCACTTGTCATAGATCTCAACAGTTGTTTTCTATTGACAGTTTTAAATAACAAGGCTCAAATCATTGGGCCTTGCTCAGCTGAGTGATCCCGTGAGCTTACATTTCAACTCAACACGTATATCTGTCTAGTCAGGCTGTGATTCAAACCGTTTGGCCATGGCCAACGAGCGTTGAGAAAAGTAAAGTAAAATATAATTCAGCTAATTTAACCAACAATGCACATGATTTACCACCAAAGTGCCACAATTTCCAAAAACAAACTGCTGTTCATCAGGTAACAGCAATCAAACACACAGATCAGTAAGTGTGATTAATTAAACAGAATATAACCATATTTCTTCATCCCAGAGAGCAAAAACATATTCTCCCCGTATGAAAGCTTTTAATGCAGTAACTTGATGTTCTTTTAATGTAGAAGTCCCCTCCAGTAAAGATTTAATAAATGCTATTTCGCTATCAACGCTAAGCTCTTCAGAAGAACACTGAGAGCACAGAAGGGTGCTATGTACCTGTCATCCCCTAGACCACACCCATAATTTATGAAAGTATTCTGATTGGCCCGGTTAAACAGTAGCCAGCTCCAAACATATGCTTACACAAATCGACCGGACAGATATCTGTGTAGCAGTTAAATATAAGCTCACGTGTTCAGGCTGCGGTTCGAGGCTACAAAGTAATCGCTATTTTGACATCAGCAGACATATTTGACAAGAGAATGCTATGCATTTTATAGTATCACAGGTCGTGAATCGCTTCTTAACCTAGCCTTGAAGCTGTAAAGAAATTTCCACAGTCGCTGTTTATTATGCAAGATGCAAGGCACAAATCAATAAAATGTACTTATTTGCTGTCTTCACCCTGATACAACTGTTGTGAAAAACATTGTAAAAACATTATTCGATCTGTATGTGAACATATTTCACCAGGAAATCTGCAGTAAGAATATCCCAATATCCTTCTACTACTGTCAAATTTGTCATATAATTGCCTACTCCGATTCAAGCATGTATGGTTTTACACACAAGTGGCAAGGTTGTTTGACTGCTAGAGATGGATAGAGCAAATACATGCTTCCATTTTCCTTTCTTCCACTCATAATTGTTAATGGGCCGTCCAGCTGTTAGAGGAGGATCATGTCAAGGGCATTGCAACGTGATTCCTGAACACTACAACTGTTGGTGGAACTATATTTTGACCTAAGTATTGGCAGCTTCAAGGTGGAAACCATTAGATAATTTCAGTTATGGCTCATGTTATTCTCCATTTGTCCTCCGGTGCAAAACTGGCACCTGTGGGGCATTACTGGTACTGGGTAAAGCAACTGCGGTAGCAAAGCCCCATTTGTGCTTAGCACTGTTGCATGTCAAAGAGCAAAATGGAGCCAAAATGGATTTGAAACATAGGTTTGTTTTGAGGAAATAATGAAGAGAGAGCTCATGCATCCAGTGTATATTCCTTAGAGTCCACTGTCAAGGTGGTGGAACACCAGTAGTTTGGCCAACCATGTGTCTTTCAAAGCCTTTACTCAACTCCTGAAATGTTATGAACACTGATAAAGCATAATAAAAATTGCTTCCCGACAGTCAAAAACAAAGCATGTTAGAGTCAACATGAAACGTCCGTGTAGGGCTGGCTGCCTGTGCCGACAAATGAGAATGCATGTATTGTTGTCTGCTCTTCCCAAAAATGCTCCATTGAGTATGGATGCACTGGCACAGTAGTAGGCAAAGACGCTCCTATACACGTTGCCTCCCTGTTGATCTGATTCAGCCCTTGCTGGACAGGGTGAGCATGGCAGGGTCTGCCCTTGTTTCTTGTGTAATCTTATTGTTAGCATATTACATTTCTATTCAGAAACAAAAATACTTTAATCGTTCGAGTGCTGTCAATTCCTCAATAATCGATTGGCTCTTTTTTAGAAGTCTAAATGTAGTCTCTTGATTGTGGCCCCTTTGAAAATAATGACATGTTCTCTTAATGCTTGTACCTCAAACTCTCCTAGTGTTATGAACATTCTGACCACACATATGTTACACTGTCATCATTTGTAAAGTCAAGGCTAAAATTGGCAAAAATATTTTTCATGTTATTTTTATAATTTATCACCAACAGAATGTCTGATAACGTGTTTAAAATACCTGTTAGACCTAGCCAAATAATAAAATACCAAATGTTTTATTTGGCTAGGGCTACTTTCAGTTTTTTTCCTTCAGTTATTCGTAGTTAAACTAAACAAGTCTATTTGTGTGATAATTGTTTCCCATGAGCATACCATACAGTAGAAAAATTACAGGAAATTCTATCGAAATATAATTTTTTACTCTAATTATTCCCAATTACTTTATAATCACGACACAATGTTTCTTAACATAGTAGTCATAGACAGTTTTTTTATTTTAACCATTTGAAAATTAGGACTAACTCTGTTTTGCATGCGGACAAATGAGTATGCTTCATATTGTATGCTGTGACATATTCTGTGGGCGTGAAAGTGTCTGTCACTCGAAATACCTGGCAATTGCGAGTTGAGACGATACATCTGTCATTAGGACTTGTCAAGCCATTGGGCATAAAATTAATGACTTCCAAATGTCTGATATGGTTGAGCAGATCACAACAGAACCCTGGCCTTCCACCAACCATGATTTAATATGGTCCAGTAGCTTTCTATATCCACAGCATCAGTCTCCCCAGATGCTAATGACAGCAGTTCAGACACAAACTCCTACACCTGCCTACCCCCTGCACTTAAGTCAAGACTGATGTCAAGACCCATTCTATTATGTGAAAAAGTTATTTTTGTACTAAAGCGCAAAATCTAACTGATACCGAAGTTTAGTCCATGCATGTCTGTGGAACCGATGTGATGACAGCGATTCGTCAACGGATGTTGATTGATCTGCAGTCCAGCTAAAATCACCATGTATTCATCTAATAGAGAACTAGTAATGTCTGTGTTAATAATTGTAGAATGGGTTCTATTGGCCTTGTACGAAAAATACAGGTGTTTTTTTTATCTAACAGCTGCCCTTAGTAGGTCTAGTGGTAGAAGGAATTGTCCTACTAAAACTGCTGTTTCTCTGCAGAGACAGCACACACTCTGTCACCATCTCTAAGGAGGTGGTGGCTGCTTGCTTTTTATTCCCAGTTACGGCATTTACTGTAGGGCTAGATGTAGAGAGATATCTCCCAGGGATTCATGTATTTCAAGAGCCAATTAATGGAAGGCAGAAGTTTAAATTGAGGGAAGCAAATAGCTAAGAGCCAAACAAGTTATTCTAATCCACACTTTTTATTTTGCCTTATTAAATCACACTCCCTAACAGGGAACAATTACCAGAGTACCTAAGGCCATAAAAGGGTGGAAAGGAAGTGAAAAATATGCATCGGGAGAAGAAGAACAAGACCATATACAACTTAGAGAATCCTTTTATATCTGTGTTAGAGACAGACATTTTCTATGCATATAGGAGAAAAACCTTAAAACTATTTAACAGTCATCTTTTAAGCATTTGTAACTATTCAATAAATATTTTGTTAATGAATCCAAATTATGTCCAGATTACATCAAGCAGGAATATAACTAGAATATATATTTATACATACATACACTGCTTAAAAAAATAAGGGAACATTTATATCACACATTGGGTCTTAATGAACAAAATATATTAAAGATCAAAATCTTTACTGTCCATTGTGTAATTTATTGAGACCAAAATGGTAACAAAATCCTGGAAACCAAAATCACCAACCCATTGTAGGCTACTTGGAAACATCATTTGCACCGATACACAATGTCCCAGAGGTTCTCAGTTGGATTCAGTTCTGGGGAATGTGAGATCCAGTCAATGGCGTCAATATCTTCATCATCCAGGAACTGCCTACTCACTCTAGCCACATGAGGCCGGGCATTGTCCTGCACTAGGAGGGACCCAGGGCCCACTGCACCAGTGTAAGGTCTAACAATGGGTCTGATGATTTCATCCCGGTACCTAATAACAGCCAGAGTACCGTTGTGGCTAGCACATGGCGGTCTGTGCCCCCAGGTCCCCAGACCACCACGGACCCACCACCAAACCAGTCATTCTGGATGATGTTGCAGGCAGCCTAACATTCACCCCGGCATCTATAGACTCTTTCACGTCTGTCATTATGTGATCAGTGTGATCCTGCTGCCATCTTTGAAGAGAACAGGGGGCCAATGGCGTCTCTGGTGAAAGCTAATCGTGCTGCATCGTGCTGGGCTGTGAGCACAGGTCCCATTAGAGGACATTGGGCCCTCATGCCACCCTCATGAAATCTGTCAGTTCTGACAGTTTGGTTGGAGACATGTACACCGGTTGTCTGCTGGATAACTTTCTGTTGGGCTCTGACAGTGCTCCTGTTGTTCCTCCTCGTACAAAGGAGCAGATGTCGGTCCTGCTGCTGGGTTAATGCCCTTCTACACACCTGTCCAGTTCTCCTCACACAACGGCCCGTCTCCCGGTATCTCCTCCATGCTCTTGAGACTGTACTAGGAGACATAGCAAACCTTCTTGCGACGGCATGTATGGATGTGCCGTCCTGGAGGATCTGGACAACCTGTGCAACCTGAATGGGCTGCAGGTCCCACCTCAGGTTACCAGTAGTGACAAGGACACTAGCAAAATGCATAACTGGAGAAAAATCTGTCATGGGCCACCAACTGCAAAACCATTCTATTTTTGGGGGTTGTCTTTCTGTTCCCTCTCCAGTGCACCTCTTTGCACTTTCATTTGCACCAAAACTGACATTGATTCCCAATCACTTATGCTTTGTATCTCGACAGACTGACATTCCTGAAGTGTTACTTGACTTGGTGTTATACCATTATTATAACACAAATTTTGAGCAGTGTATATGAATTTCCTTGATTTTCTGATTTAAATAGAATTGTTTTCAACTTGGGAAAGAAGCTGGAGCTGTAAATATTTAGACACACATTAGTTAGACAATCTCAGTCAGATCCCTATAGTTTTTGCATGGCATTTAAGTACAGTAGACTTAGGAACAAAATCTTTCAACACTGTCTCATCCTCTCACTCTCATTAAACATGGATAATTACTGTGCCAGATTAAGATGCACAAGGAGTCACAAGCAATTTGTCTTTGCGATACTTCATCATCACATTCAATTAACATTAAACACTTTTTCTATATTTCTTTTTCCATGACCAATAGTTGGTTTGTAACTTATTAAAGGCAATATGCTGCCATTTAATATCAAAACTATAACTGATGAATGAAAATATAAATGAAAATTCTATGGAAATTCTGTGATATTGGAATTTGATATATCTGATGAGTATACATTCTTTGCAGACATCAATGTCAGTTAAGTGAACCCATTAAGAAGTTGCTCATCGTGTCTTTATAGCAGCTGAAGGTCGCTTTTCAGGTCAGTGAAAACTGACGTGGCATTTGGCTTATGCGATACCATGGAGTACTAAATGGTATTACATGAAACCACAGCCCGCTCACTCTGTTAGTGCAACAAATACTAATTGTATTTTCTTTCTACTTTTTTGTATAAACTGATTTTGTATACAATCAGAAAAAAATGCTTACTCCAACAGATGTAAAGTTACCTCTATGTGTACCTTCTGACACATAGAGGTTACTTTACATTGTTGGAGTAAGCATTTTGTTTTCTTGAATAATGATTGTTACGGTATTTTAAAAACACAGAACTATGTAACATTTTGATAAATATTAAATGCTTTTTAAAGGTATCTGTCCTCTTAAAAATAAATTAATCAAAACTACAAAATGCCAGAAAAATTACAAGTTCAAAATCATGCCATTCATTGCCATCTTTGCAGTAACTAAATCATAATATGAAAAGTAAATATAAAACGGTAACATTATCGGAAGTTACTCTCCTTTTGTACAGATTTTATGAACAATTTTGTACTAAATTTAACATAATTCCTCATATAAAATAAGCACATCGTGTGCAGGATTCATTCATCGATATAATCATGATTTAATTCAATTACAAGTTGGGTCTGCCTAAATGTTTGTATACTTTGTATCGGAAATATAATCCCTAATAGAAAAAAGGAAAGGTCAATATTCACTCTACGCAGTTGCACAAAGACCTTAACCTAGACTAAATGAAAGCTCTAAAAAAGGAAGGTCACGGCATTGTGGATGGTGATTTAAGAATAATGGAAAGTAGAAATAACAACTTCATTATGGTATTCTTCTATAATAAAAAGCAACAGCTTCTAAGCATTTTCAGTTAACTGCCTTGCTAACTGCCTTGCTAAATAGAGTTTAGTTTACCATCCTGGCTCAGGGATTGAATGTAGGAACCATTCAGTTACTGTTTAGATGCTGTAAGCAATCTCTGCATGAGCAGAATGTACAAATATTTTAGTGGCCCAGCAAAAGCCCCGACTGGGAATATCACAGTTCACCGATGCAACCCATACAATTTCACAGAGCTTAAGAGGAAAAATGGGAGAAAATGCCCAAATCAAATGTTTGTGAATCATTAATTATTGTGTGTAGAATGATGGTAATTATTTGAATCATTTGGAAAATTCTGTTCATAACTAGGGCTGTCACAAAATGTGATTTTCACTGCATGACAATCATGGCCAAAATAATGCACAGTAACGATGTTATCATGGTATCTACCATAAATGTGAGGTAATAAAAGCTGTCAGTCAAATGAATCTTCAACTTTTTAATGTGTTTTTACTATTTTTTGACAAATTAATTAATGTATAGAGCTGGAGAGAGTCTGAAACCATTACTGTGTAAATACAAAAATAAAAGCATACAAAATGAACAATTACATTTAATGGATGGTGAAAAGGCATCCAGATGAACGGATAAACTAAAGATCCACAAGGCCTAACACCAAGAGGAGTTCTGGAATAATACAAAACATATTCACCTTGTGAATAAGTTATGAAAAGGCGTTAATTCAAACACAAGTGTATAGGTCCAGTGCTTCTAGACTTGCAGTTTAAGCGAATGCATCGTTTGGCAATGAATAAGCTCTGGAATAAACGTAAGGAGTATTTGGAAAAACACAACGTCCTTTTAACCATGTCAATTGGCAAAAATGCGGTGCCTTTGCGGTTCTCTTCTGGGGGATCTGGTGGAGCTAACGTTGATTTCAACACCAGTACATAGTTCCAGTCTCCTTGTTTAAGCACATCCACCGTTTGTCGATAAGTGACATAAATAAAGTATTGAAAACCCGAGAGGGGGTTTGGAACAATGCAGCATCCTTTTTTACATGTGGATGGGCTACTTGAATGGCATGTCTTTGCGGATCTCTCCCAGGGGATAGGGTGGGTCTCTACTTATCTATAGTTGACGTGAATAAAGTAACTTCAGCAGAGTTTTGGGGAAAATACAACTTCAGTTTTGTTTAGTGAATACGATATTATCATATGTGTATTATTAACATGATATCAATTTAAAAAAAAATATATATCACAGTTATCGTCAACCGGTACCGTTATATCTCGACACCCATATTCATAACCCAACAAAATTTGGAGAAAGCGAAAGGTCTGAGTACTTTCTGAAGGCAATTTGAAACAAGTCCACCTCCAAAAAATGCTTGTATGCAATTAAGAAAAATTCAAGCTCATGGCTATCAGAAAGATATTGTGGCAAAAATAAAATATTTAGTTTGACTTCAGTGTAAATGTATTTGGTGCTGTATGTGCGTGGACTATCTGTAGAACAACTCATCTGCTTATTCAAGCAGACAGTTCAGAGTTAGGTAAACGGAATGCTGCCACACTTGGTTATCTTGCATGAATACATGTAGGGTTCTTCTGCCTGTAGCTGTGGCTCACTATAGCTGCATTTTATCCATTTCACTCCCACTTATCATAGCAGAAGGGCATTATGCCTTAAGAAAATTATGAACATACCTACTTCAAAAAACCTCTTAGTCAGTACAACCCATCAAACAGCTGGTGGACCTAGAGCTGTGCCCAGCCCAGCAGAAATGCATCCATAACATATTATGGGTCAGTGTGATGGAGGTTTTGTTGCCTACCCATGTTGTGATGGTAGGCAATGTTACCTCCATCACACTGACCCTCAACACGGGGGACCCTCAACACGGGGGACCCTCAACACGGTGGACCCTCAACACGGGGGACCCTCAACACGAGGGACTCTCAACGCGGGGGACTCTCATGAGAATTCTGATTGTACCACAGCGGTAGGCCTGGTTTACAACAACCATTGGATTGCATACTGTACATGGTGGTGGTGAGAGCTCTGGTGGAATGGCGGCAGGCAAAAAACATCTACCTTAACATCAAGAAAACAAAAGCACTAATTGGCTCTCATTAGCACTCACTGAGTGCGTTTCTGAACTCCATCCCAGCTTGCGAGCAGACATCCTCACACAGTTATTCACTAGGTAATGCAAACTCATCAGACCAAATGAAATTAGAAATCTATTTTTGGATTTCATTCAGAAGACCCCATGCTACACCAAAAAGACCTGTGGCTGAATCCCTGGAAGCCCAGGCCTAATGACACCATCAGCAGCAAACAAACCAGCATTGCTTTGTGAGAAAAACAAAGCCTTTTGTGGCAATATTGAGGAGAAAGCTAGAAAACACAAAAGTTC
Source organism: Esox niger (assembly GCA_016801105.1). NCBI lineage: Eukaryota > Metazoa > Chordata > Actinopteri > Esociformes > Esocidae > Esox > Esox niger. Next base: position 82,540 of record JACXGJ010000503.1, on the reverse strand, counting down.
TAGTATAAGCCGAGAGGAAGGCTTGTGTGGAATTGAAACAGAAAAACAACTAATATAAAAGTAATTCTGAACAGCGGCCTTAAACAAATCATACAAACAACCTTGGGATACAGGCAGCCACCAGCTTCAGTATGTACTTCAACTGCACCCTGAACCAGAAGCCCTTTCAACCTTGAGGCAAACTTGCATTACATTATTGGTGCAAAACATTTGGCACAGGTCCCATTAAAGTCAATGCATGAGCACTTCACATGTATACTGAATCCTCTGCCAGCAAACTTTGATTCAATGCCTGCAGCACATTGCCTGGTATACCCAAGTGTGTCTCTGGCAATTAGCTCAAAAAAGATGCAACCACTGATGAGGGAAGTCTTTTATACTTTAAAAAATCTGACAGTATAGCCATGGTTGAGGAACAGAACCCCAGGAAGATGCCAACCCCATGAACTCAGCAAGCATCTTGGCCGTAGTCCATCCAAAATATGGCTTCCTTGCATTGAAGATTTTTTTTCAAAGCCACTTCAACCAGTGAGTTATTAACCATTGAAAGGCACAAATCAAATCAAATGTTTTCACATACTTGTCACAGTTTTCATGTTAATGTATTTTGGCACCACTTCTTGGGGGGCCTGACACGTGCTAATCATTCAAATATGGACCCCCTGTAAATGTATTTTGACATTAAAATATTCTCATGAACAACTGGTCAGACTGACCCCTGTTGGTGTATACACTGTGTATCCACACGGTTGTCCTATACCGTTTTATTTGGTATTTATTATTGCCTGCATTTTTATAAAGTGGCTGCGAACTAACATTTTGAAGTGCATTAATATCGCTTTACTTAGCAGAACTTAACTTCAGAAAGTACTTTCATCCCCCAAGGACATCAGTGACATAAAGCAGATGCTGAACCTATAAACATGCATACCTTTCTAGAGAAGTGTAATCTCCCTTCCCAGAATCAAGATAATTCCAAGTTTTTAATGTGTAATTTTCTCTTTAAAAAATATGAAAAACATTTAAAGCCTGAAAAAGTGGCAAGATCCAAGGGCTGGACAGATTTCCCTGTGAATTCCATGTTCTCTTACCAGGCCAGTGTTTTGGGAGCATTACTCTGAATTAGGCTGTTTATAACAGGCAGGAATTTGAAAGAGGTATCTTCCTCAACACAAATAAAACATTCGCTAAAACTCTGGCCAACCAGCTCAGCTCATTTGTGTGTGAACTAGTTCAGCATTTCTCAGCATTTCTCAAACCTCAGTCTGTATAACACTGCCGGTCTGTGACCCTCATGAAATGTCCCATTGATTGCATTGACACTTCCTTCATAGAACATGAGTTACGCACATAAGTACCGCGCTGTCTAACCATTGGTTTGCTCAAGTTCTGGTTGGACAGAGCTCGCTAAGTGATGAATCCTCTTTTCTGTCTTTTTATTGCTTGCTCTTGAGAGTTTTAGACTGTGTATATGTTTCAGCACTTTGTGCCAACTACCCGTATAAAAGGCATTCTAAAATACAATTGATTTGATTGATAAATTATTAGGCGAGTAGGCTAAATTCATTTTCTTTTTTAATTGCATAATTGTTGCAATAGCCCAAATGTGTCTTAAAATAAAACATGAAATTGTTTGACAGCCCATTGTTTTGATTGTGTTAAACACACCGCCCGGGCAATGAAGGAGTGGCTTCCTAAGAAGCATTTCAAGGTCCTGGAGTGGCCTAGCCAGTCACCAGATCTCAACCCCATAGAAAATCTTTGGAGGGAGCCCCAAAACATCACTGCTCTAGAGGAGATCTGCATGGAGGAATGGGCCAAAATACCAGCAACAGTGTGTGAAAACCTTGTGAAGACACACAGAAAACATTTGACCTCTGTCATTGCCAACAGAGGGTATATAACAAAGTATTGAGATTAACTTTTGTTATTAACCAAATACTTATTTTTCATACATAATTTACCAATAAATTCATAAAAAATCCTACAATGTGATTCTCTGGATTTTTTTTCTCATTTTGTCTCATAGTTGAAGTGTACCCATGATGAAAATTACAGGGCTCTCTCATCTTTATAAGTGGGAGAACTTGCACAATTGGTGGCTGACTAAATACTTTTTTGCCCCACTGTAAATACAGTATTAAATAGGTAAATACTTCATGTTAAATTATCTCTGGGTAAATACCTCAGGATAAATTGTTGATAGGTACAAATATACACAAGATTAATTATATTTAGAAATCTAAAAGAGAATGATAAAATTCCCAGTTACAGTAATGCTTAAATAACCTGTGCTGTGGATTGATGTGTCTCATGACGAACAATAAATAGTCTTGACAAGTTGGTCTGGTGTTTAGGGCATCTGGCTAGTGTCTGAATGGTCACTTGTTCTAATCCATGAACAAAACTGTCAACCCTAATTGCTCTTCCTTCTCACGTAACATTCCCCTCTTGCCATTGTTGAAAAAACAATTGGATCTTTATCAACATGCCCTGTAATCTTTTTTAAATACAATAGCAGTACCATGATACATTTTTGAAAGGGCCAGTTAACTAACAAATAAAAGGGTACAAAGTGCACAAAATCCTCCAAATTAATATATTATTAATGCAAATACCTTTGAAGCAATATTAATTTCTATAAAAACTCCCAGTTAGCGTACATGGTAAAACGGTAAAAACCAACATGGAGAGAATCTAGTATTGGCCCCTTAAAAATAGAGAAAACCAAACCTGAGAAAAACCATTAATTATCTTTTAGGTCTGGAACAAATAATAGAATCTTCCTCTAAAGAGAAATGTTCCACTTTAATAGCACATGTGGCCCTTTAATTGTCCATCTAGCAAGAGAAGTATGGCTGCCTTGAAAAAATCTGTGACCTACTGCTGCTGGTATTTCAAACCAGGAATGAATTAGGTAACACTTTATTTGAATAGAGAGTTTGTACATGACTATGAATAAAATTTCAATGAACTATTTGCTAACACTAACCCTAACATTTAACCTCATCCTATCTCTCTCCTTAACCCTTCCCCTAACCCTTGCACAAACACTTATTCAAAATCTGAAGCTAATATTTACCTTAGCAAGCCTTTACTTTGTTTTTCATTGTTGTCAGTAGTTTGCATATCCCTTGTGCATCTACAGATTATAATTTTGACTATCCAAATAAAATGTAACCACAAATCTAAATGACTTACTTTCTCATTATATACTTTGGTCAAGTAAGTGTAATATTGAAATAATGGTAGGACACATTCCCTGGGAGATCAGAGGACATTTAATAAATGAAATAGAACCCACTGGTAAAAAACAGTATGTTGGAAAGAAGTACAAGGATTGACAGGAACAAAACAAAACACGACAATTTTACATGAGGTAAAACCAAAACAAAGACCAAAAGGGAACATTGGGGAAGCTGGAACTTCTACAGGGTCTGTGACAAGAGAAAACAGGTGCGGGCAATAATTAAAGAAAACAGGTGTCTGTGATGAAGTGAGGGAGACAGGGCAGGCTGCCATGCCAGAACGTGACAGTAAGCCCGTTTTGCAGTTTTGAGATGCTTTAGGGGAATGTGTAGACCTTTTTTTGTCATTTTGGACCAAGCCCTTCATAAGGTCATTGCACGTCCCTGCCGCACAGACAGAACCACATGCTGAAAATTGATTGTCAGATATTGAGTTAGGGATGGCTCTTTAAACCAATAACAGCTTAACAGGATTTAGGGAATGCCATTCAATTATACAGTGTGGAAGTCTGCTTCGTCTGATGGCTATGGTATTGGTTTATGACATTTTGAAGCGTAACACCAATATTTATATCTTCATATATCTTCAGAATTATTTCATAAACTACAATAGGCCGTGAGCTACCAGTATCTTGCGATCGACCTGTTGGAGACCCCTGGTTTAGGGTTTGCAGAGAACGGTATGACAAAACAAAAACATCTAGTCAGGGGTTGTCCTATGGGTTCAAACAGCTTGTTGATAGAAGCAGTTGAAGCAGAACGGCAAGAATCGTACAAGCTGACAGGTGGGCGACAAATGAACAAATAATGGTTCAGTGTGAATGCAGTGTGCTGAATGGCCTCACGGAACACACAAGATGCAAGTTGTTGTCACGGATGGGTTATTGAACCAGTCTAGCACATCAGTCTCCACTTCTGTCAGCTAAAAATAAGAACACCAGACAATTTTGGAATGGAGAACATTTCCTAATTTAATGAATCATGGTTGAGTTTATTTGAGCAGCGTGCACATTCCCCAGAATCCAACTCAGCAGAGTATCAGTAAGATGTGATGGAACAGGCTTTTTGTTGAATTTTCAATCTGTTCAATCTGCAGCAACTGTATTATGCTGTTGCATCTACATGGACCACATCTGCAAGGACAATTCCTGACACCTTTTAGGATGAATGTCCAAAATAATTCAAGCTTTCCTGGAGGTGAAGCATTCGGACCTTGTACTAGATGGGTGTACCTGCTCATCTGGCTACTGAGTTCTCTAACATTTACAAACAATATTTCTACCAAGGGTTGACCGTGGTTATATTCATGCAGATCAACATATAGTTACTGTAAATATTACATTATCTTAAGGTAGCTTAGAAAGAATTAGCAGGTGTTCACACCTTCCTAAAATGTGCCTTTCTAAAATGTGCCTTTCTACAATGCAGCTTTCGAAGCTGCTTCCTAAATGTGCCTTCCTAAAATGTCTTTGTTGTGGTATATCTACAGGAGGTGCAGGTAACGCACAACTCATTTACGTATGAGTAGATTTAAAGTACATACACTGTAATAAACATGAAAATGGAATTGGCAAATAAAGTCAATTCTAATTCAAAGCTTCCAAAAATATTTAACATTTGTTAAAGACAATTGCTATGTAATAAAAAATATATAACCAGAACAACTGACTCAAACAATTTGATGCTTTTTTAACATATGGTATTAACACGTATATTGCTGTTTATATACTCTTATAAATAATATATAAACAGAAAACTTGGTAATATTCTGATTATTGGTTAAAATATATTTTGGGTACAGTCCATTTTCACCTTGACAGTGTGTGCAGCCTCCTCATTGGCACTGCTCTCCTCCATCATCCCCGAGACATCCTTTTGTTCCAACATCTCAAGCATGGCAAAGGTCTCAGCTCTGCTTGTTACAATATGAGGAACAAGAAGAGGGGATGTGCTGACAAGAGACAGGTGCATACAAACACTTCGCATCAGACAACACCAGTGACAGATTGAAAGCGGGTCACCCAGGGTGATAGTTGCTATGGTAACCAAGCTTTATTTTGGCCCATAAATAGGTTCAGATTAACCCACACTTCTGTCTCTTGACAGTTATGGACTCAAAGATTCTCTGTTATGTTTTTGTCCAACTGGTGTCACAAGAGGTTTTTAACACTACTAAACGCTATGCAATGATAAAGACAACCTATGATCAAAGAATGAATAAAGGATAGAGAAAGTTACAGTGACTACATCAAAACATACTACTCTCTGACCTTTAGCAATGAATTAACATGTGAGTTAGAATTTTGTGGTGTGTGTGGGGGTCTCTGTGATCTTTTCTTACTACTTAAATGCACTTCATTGAGTCAAATAATCTTGATGTTCACAAACCAAATTCTAACTCACATGTTCAATTTGCTCAGTAAATGATATGTGTTAAATTTGGTTCACATCATTCATTATTAGGACCTAAATCACACTACAGTTAACATTTCTGCAGCCGTGAAGATATTGTCAAGGGTTAAATCACTACACTCATAAGTAATTTCACAGTTATTATAAGAATGACTCTCAGTCAGTTGACTTTTCCTGCACATGTTGTCTCAGCTTTGGATATCATACTGAGACAAATATGTTGCTTTGGTTCCAGAGTGACCTTAAAACTGGTTGACTGGTGGTTTCATTGGGAGCTCAACGGTGCACCAGGGATCTTTTGGGGCTCTTTCTGAACTTGTATAAAACTGCCTGGTTCTCACAGGTGCTCAAAAAGTAATGAGGCCTGAGTGCATTTTCATGTTGCGCAAGTATCAAGATTAGACTTCTAATGGTTTATTTGAAACCAAGCAGTTCTTTTCTCATGTCTGTTTTTTTATTATTACTACTTTACATTGAACAAGAATGCTCAGGTGATTCCAATGTAGACAGCCTTGGTCCCTGCTAGGCAGTTGTAGCACACAAGCTGGGCTGTGTTGGGAAACACTAGGAAATCTAGTGGGCTTTGTTGGTTGCAGAACTCCCAGACAACCTCACTTGTCAAAGAGGAAAATAAGTCACCATAATTAAGTACCGCAGAGTAAATTATTATGTAACAATATTTTCAAATTGTGTCCCGGTAGGTTTTGGTGAAATTCTGTTTTATTTTAAACATACAAGATGCTGTTCTTACCCCCTAATTACTACTTCATCAACATGCCTGTTGGTTCTGATTTACAAAGCAGCTTTAGCAGTGAGAGAGGGGCTTTTCATTATTCAGTAGGCACTGACACTTGGAGCATGATCAGGCTCGTTCTCACTCTCATTTCATTGCCTATAAGATTGATATGTCTAATTAAGGACAGGAATATGGCTGAAATGACAAGTGAAAAATACATGCAGCTTGTGATTTATCATGTGAAGTTTTGGCAAGCCTGTTACAAAAAATCTAAATAATTATAACTAATTACTTTACAACAACACTATGACACACTATGACTTTCTTTGACCTTGGCCAGTGTTTGTTCAAGTATGTGTGCTTTCTGTCGTCTTTCATTTTCAGAGGGTACTAAAAGCTCCTATGTGGCCTGTCATTTTATTTTTCAACCATCAGTGAATGACCAATAAATAACAGATTGTGTTTATTGTCTCATTACAAATTGAAGTGGGTTTGAGCTCAGGCTAGAAGGTGTAGTGGCTAGTTTATCAGAAGAACATACAGTATCTAAAAAACAGAAAAATACAGAAAATACTCCCAGAACCACGAATTAACAAAATCCAAAGAAACCAAAACGGAGCGAATGTATTGATTTAATCCATAAAGAAAATCTAAAGAAAATTGCAGTGTGCCCAAAAACAAAAATCCAACTAAAAGAAATGTTTTGGACTTCCGCCCCAATCAGTGCCATACACTGAATTGAAAAACACACCTTGATTGACATAAAATATATTCCATGAAGGTATCTAAAAAAAATACGTTTGTCAAAGAGAATACTAATGTTCTGGAACATGAATCACAAACATAAAAAAGTAGTGAAAGATAAACAGCAATAATGCATGGGCCATTATATAGACACAGATAGATAATAGATAACATGCAAGGTACAAATTTAGACTGAGACCATTAAGACAAACTATACATCTGGATTTACATTGCATAAGATGCTCTTCAACATTGTTTCATCTACGGTTTGAAAAGACACGGTTGGTGGGCATACATGTTTAGATCACTGATGGTGATATTGGCTTGCTGAAAGAGTGTAGCAACTGGTGTTTTAGGGTCATTTCCACAGATGTTCATTGATGCGTAAACCCAGTTATCTGCGTGCGATGCCAGTATATTGAAAGCCATAGGGACATGATAGAAGGCAGACTACATTGTTAGGCCCACCGGTGATGAATCTGTTGACAGTGTATGCCTTGCTCTTAATGATGGATTTGAACATATTTGATTTTTTTATACCCGTACCTGCAGTCAGGGGAATAACCCAACGGCATCATCCAGGCGTGAGCCGCACGTATCATGACGCACCAGCGTATCTCTGAGGCTGCGGGCCCTGCAGTCAGTGAACAGTAATGGATTATGGTGAAACTCAGAAACAACAGTGTCTAGTGCGGTATATGTCAATGGCTGCTGTTCTTGGTGTCCGTGCTGTTGTAGTGCTGTGTACAGGCATGCGTGCGGTGCCACACATAATAGTAACCTCTGGTGAAAATATCGGAGTACGGTTTTTAGATCCAATGATAACGTCCTCATTGCGGGTGTAGATATATCTAACGCGTAAAACCATGGTTGCTGGACCTTTTCTGGCGGTGCACACTGGTTGAATCGGTACGCTGCCCTACAGTTAATGTGATGTAATCATCACAACCCCGGTGCGGTGATGGTCAGGCCTTGAAATTGAGTAATGTAGTCAATGAATTCGGATTTTCGAAATGTTATGTGTTGCGCTGTGCTGTTCCAAATGGGTGTTTGTTGCTATCCCAGAAACACACGGTTGAAAGCATATAAGGCATTAAGGCAGAGATGTTTACGTTGTTTTTCTTTTTTGATATCCCACACTTAGTCTTTCCATTTTCCTTTGCTCTATCTCAGCCACTTTGGGTTTTGTTCCCTAAATCATGGTACTGACTGTGAGTATTTTTGTTATTCCTTCTGGTTTATTTTCCCGATATAAAATTACTATATCATTTGGTCATACGCAATATCTCAGATGGCCCAAAGGAAGGCACTGTATCATTTGTGGAAGGGTGCAAAAGAGTGATTGACATTCTGATTATCCAATCAGCACTTAGCTACCATAACCATCCACAACATCCTGTGTCAAAATCTGTCAGGGCATATTACCCATATTTAGGACTATAGTCACACAAAATGTAAGCATCAAGTCTAGCTTCCAATTATAGTTTCAAAGCATATGTTCAAATATCAATGAATATAGCCTAAGAGTGCATACAGTACAGCTACTAAAGAATAAAAGAACACAAAGCTGACACATCAAGGAATCAGAAATCAAAATCACCAGCACATGTTCATTACGTAAAAACTCAATAATTTTTAAACCCTAAAGCTATTTGCTAGAACAAAATGCATCCTACAAAAAATAACAGTTAAAAAAGTTTGAATGGGAGAGGCACCAACTGTAGAATAATTAGAATATGTCCACTAGGACGTTTATGTGCAGTAGACTATACTCTGAAAGTATTCAGGTTAATTTTTAGCTCCCCAAGTGTGCAGACCACCAATGTTCATTTGTTCATATTGCTGTATTTTCATCCAATTTGAATGAAACCTTTATAAGTTACATTTTAAAAACAAATGCGCCGTCAATTTCTTGATTCTAGGCTTTGCATTTATAGGCTAGTTGCTTGTGTCTAACAATAAGACCGAAGAATAGAACAGAAATGTATTAATTCCGGGGGCAAATGTGTGACAGCAGTATAGCACAAAAGCACCTAACCACCAAGCAATATATATTTATTTATAAATAAATAAATAAATATATATATATATATATATATATATATATATATTTGTATTAATATTGTTATTTCAGTGTATTTTCTTTATATATATAACAATAAGCAAAAATTAAAAGTTCAAGACTAGGAATTGCATTTACATTTGAAATGTCCAGGGGATATACAAGGCCGTGGTGGGGGGTGGGGCTGAGACACCCCAGGCAGTATTGTACAGTTGGATGGCTGTAGCCTTTTGGAGACCCCAGCCTTGATGCTGCCTCTGCAGCACACCACAGCAACAAAAGGGTACACTGGCTATCACAGACTGATGGAAAATCTGCAATAGCCTGCTGCACTTTGAAGGACCTCCACCTCACCTGGAAGAACAGCCTGCTCTGTCCTTTCCTGTAGAGGGCCTTGTGTTGTGTAACCGTGTCACTTTATTTTTTATGAGCACTCCCAGGAACTTGTGTAATTCTACCACCTCCACCTACTCACCCTGGATGGTGACAGGTGTCAATGACTTCCTGCCCAGTTGGAACTCCACCAGCTACTTGCTCTTGCCAATGTTGGGCTGTTGGTAGTTCTTCTCACACTATCAGACATAGAGTCAAGCTGACCACCATTAGGCAGTTCAATCAGAATCATTCAACTAGAGACACTGCCAAAACATTAGGCATGCTAAAATAAACTGCTTGGTACTGAGAAGAAAGCACTGGTGAGATCAGCAATGGCAAATGACCTGGTGGACCAAAAAATACCTCTGTAATGGATGACTGTAATGGATGACTATAGTGCATGACTGTAATTGGAATAGTTCAAGATAAAGTCAATATGATTATAATTATGGTACAGTTATTTTCAAACTCACAGTTTGGTACCAGTGTATTTGTACAAATTAATGTTTATGTATTTGCTTGGATTAAATGTTTGCATCTTAGGATAAGATACTAAGTAGGCTAGGACAATATTGACTTGCCTAAATGCAGAGAACATTAATGATTAGGTGACAGCAAGCATAGAAAAAAGGCATGTCAGAAAGTAGCCTACTTTCACTTGATTGAACCTCACTCCTAAGATTGGCTTATGCAATAACTACTATGATATTAATCAAAGGTGCATTAATAATATATTATATATTGTTACCAATTACAAATGTATTCCGAAGGAGAATTAAGAATTTACAGCATACTTTTATCATTTTCAGACCTCTAACAACAGTATAATCTTTCTGTAGGGGTCAGGGCTTAAAACAAAAATCTTTTGACATGGTTTTTATTGGTGAAGAATGTTTTTATTATGGCACATATTGTCCAAACATCTTATGCAACATCATTTGAATTACACAGTTAAACATTTTGAGCTATGTTGCGAAGGTGTAATTACCACTAGAGTACAGCCCTGTTGATTTTATGGATTTAGAAAAAAGTGGCTAATGAATGGTTTATAAAAACAAGGCGTTTCTCAAGTACTGCAAGTAGTGTCGTACGTGTTTTAACCTTCCAACATGTTAAGCCACCTCCCACTTGTTTCTTTCTATTCTATCTACACATCATCCTGTAGGACACAGAGATGAAAAAGAAGGTAGTAGCTGCAACAGGCTCTTGTGGATGAGAACAGACAAACAGATATGCCAGCCAGCTGCTACTGATGGTTTTCAATTATATGGTTGGAAAATTGTTGCCTAGTTTCTAAATGTCCTTTCACTATTTACAGGTGTTCAGCTATCCAGAATCCAAAGTAGAGTCCTAGTACACTGAAGCAGAACAATAATTGTTTCACTGCTCCCGAGTACAGAGAGAGAGAGATGAAAGACACCTTCACTCTGCTCAATCTTCACAGAGTCTACACTTTCAAAGTCATTCCACGTTTCTTTATGCATTATCTCACCCTGTAAAATAAAATACATTTGTACACACTGTTTTTTTTTATCTTCACCAGAAAGTGTTGCATATGCAATTCATGTTGACTTGACAGAGGATTCATTACATTAATATTGCATGTCATTTAGAAGACCATATGGCGCAAACACTCTTCCTTCATAATGTTCAAATCTTCCAGGATAATAATGCCCCCCATACACACTGCTAAACAAATTCAAGAATCGTTTTATGAACATCAGGATACATGAAATTCCTTCTACGGCCTCCCCGCTGACCAGATTTCTACATCATTGAACCTTTATAGGGAGCTCTGTAGTGCAGCGCAAAGTAGATTTCCACCTTCATCCCTCAAAGAACAGGAGGCTGTTGTTGTATAAGAATGGTGCAATATTTTACTACACACAGTTTAGGAATTGTATAACAGCATTTCAAGAATGATTGGAGCTGTTCTAAAGGCAAAGGGTGACCATAATCTTTATTAGGCCCTATATTAATATATTGCTAGATGTTTTCATTAGTTTGTCCACACATTGTATATACTCTCTCTCTCTATTAGAAGGTTGCAGCTCTCTGAGTATAAAGGATCTCAAAAAAGCATAAAGAAGATACATGGCCCAAACAAACTCAGGGAGTTTCTTGGCCCGGCAAGCCAGCTTCTATCCCTGCCAACAGCGAGTCTATAGCACCCTGAGGGAAGCTACAGGAAGCCATGTTGAGTCCCCATTAAGGCAGCTCACGCTTCAAGCTTATTGATCTAGGTTGGGAATTGGGACTTTCAAAAAGAAAATGTACTCATGAGACAAAAGATATTCAAAGTACTTTGTTATTTGTATTGTTTGAATTTTCTTGTCACAAGTTACGTGCACCCCAATATTTAGGTCATGTTATGTGCAATGTCAACAACCCATACTGTACTGAAGCATCCGTTTAGCCTTCCCTTACAGCATCTTGATTTATCATTTTTGACCTATTTTTTTCCCTTTCCCCAATTTTGTCAAGTGCAAGTCTAACGATGGCCCTGTCTCATAGCAGAAACTCCAAACCGGGAGTATTATTGGAAATTTATTGGAAATGTTTGCACTGCGGATAGAGATAGTGGTGCTTCCCTATATTGGAGCGATAGGGAAGGATGAACATTCAAGGAATACTACGTTATGTACTACAAGCACGCTTTTCCAGGAAAAAGAACAGAAATTAAGTTTGCCTTAAATTTCCCTCCTAAAAACCTGTTTTCATCAGCGTGTGTCACAGTTAGCCATAATGTTTTTAGTCACTTTATTTCAGAACAACCTGGAGCTTAACACGCTCAAAACTGTGGATATGACTTTGGACTTCAGGAGGAGCCCCCCCGACTTTGCCCCTCATCAGCATTCTCAACAACCCTATGTCAGTAGTGGAATCCTTCAGGTTTCTGGGATCCACGATCTCCCAGGATCAAAAGTGGGAGCCCAACCCAGATGCCATCAATAAAAGGGCCAAACAGTTGTTACATGTACCTTGCATCTGTATATATACTGTATATATCATATCCACCTACCTCATGAACATTACACCTGCACTAAAAACTATTTATTCCTTCCAGCATGGTTTGCACTCTGTTATATACATAGATCACATCCACTGTCATTATGTAAATAATAAATTCTTGCACAATAATATTTATTTCCAACACCCTTTATACCCTGCTCATTGCACTACTGTCTCACCAGTCGTATTATGTTGTTGTTTGGTTTATTGTGTGTATTTATATGTACTGTATATTGCAGTCTGTGATTCTTGTTGAGTGTCCTCTGTTTAGGTATTTTATGAGTAAGAACATTGTGAGTCTGTATAATCCAGAGTCAAATTCCTCGTATGTGTACACATACCAGACGAATAAAGCTGATTCGGATTCTGAACATAGTGTTGTTCTAGTTCTGTGGATCATTTTGCGAATATAGCTTGTTTAGTTTATTTAGACTGAGGGGAGGTTTGCCCTACCTCAATAAATACAGAATTTGAACCCAGATTCATACTACCTTGCAATAAAAATGTAGTAATCACGTCTTAATGAGAAGCATAGATAATGATCCTTACTTCCTCTTACAGACCAATGTAATTTCTGACATCAGCATTGATGAACACATATCCAATCACCACCACTCTCTGTGTTGAAGCAGTCTACTCAGCAAAACTCACAACATACTGGAGTGAGATATGCTGAAGTGAGACATGCTGAAGAAGGGCTTACATTTTGCTGTCATTAGCAAAACTGGCAGCCTGGCAGAGTAATTCTTAAAATGATGATATGCTGCATGATTCATCTCCAGTTAAGCTTTTACAAGGCAAAGCTGAGCCATTTTGAATACGGAATTACCTTGGGCAAAATGTGTTAAGCTTAATGAATAGCGTTGTGTCAAAATAGGTGTTTTGGCCATTTGTAAAAGCATGCGTATCACGTATTAAACCAACTCCTTGTATCTCGCCACACAGAGTAGGACTCTGGGGGACATTTCAAAGACATCAATCTATCTCCATAGACAAGGCATTTACATTGAGATGTGTTCATATTATCAAGCACCTTTGGGTAGCTGTGGACGATCGTGTACCAGCGATATTTCCTCCCACTCCCTGAACTATGTATGACTGCATGCAAATCATTTAGGGATTACACAAATGTTTCTACATTTGAAAGATATTTCTCAGGAGAATAATAACAGTAACACAACATGAACAAGTGTACACAACTGAATTGTAGTAAGGGGCTAAGAGAACAGGGGGCAAGAGAACGAGAACAGGTATTTTAGCACAGGCCTGTAGAAGTGTACCTATGTTGTCCATATAATAAACTGATCCTATCATGATCAACTATTTAAACAAATGAGCAAAGAATGGGGACAGTGGTGAAAAACTTAAACATTAAGACACAATATAATAGACATTTGGCAAATCTGACCAAGTATAGTATCCTCCCATTTGTTTGTACATAGGCACACCTGAAACAATGGTCCAACTTACCATCATGCCTTGAATTCATTGATATCACGTGTGACTTGAAAACAATTTGAAACAACTGGGGAGGCTGAAGCAGAGGTTTTGGAAACCCTTCTAGACTATTACTGAAGCAGTAGTTAATATGTTGACAACGATGTGTTCAAGTTAAGACTTTCTTTTAGAATGTGTTTCTCAAGGCAATGTGACAGCATTTGTATTAGAGGAGTTTTTTAATTTTATTAATTTGTTAATAATATATTGCACAAAGGAAAATGTAAACCCTATATACTCTCAACATCCAGTGTGTACTACAGTGAATTAGCTGTATTAGCAAAAACAGGTGTACAACAAAGGCAATTAAATATTTCATGAAAAAAAATGGAAAATCAGTGTTATTATATTCTGATATCAATGGCAATCATTTGTTTCTCCTAGCCACTGTAGTTAACTTTTTTGTTGTTGCTTGCTTTTGGGTTTTAGGCTGGGTATTTGGGTTTTAGGCTGGGTATATTTACAAACACAGTAAAAACCATTGATGTACAAAGGCCATTATAAAATAAAAATGACTGATTTGTTTGAGTTTGAGTACTTTACCTATCAAAATTATTGACAAAGCTAACGATTCTTCTAAATCGTTAGCTAAATGTAATGCAGACCGATACCAATAGATTTCAAAGATCTGGAAAAATTCTGCAAGATATCATTTTCTGTGTTCTCTCATCTCAGAAACAGTTATAGAAAATGGCTCACTGCCGTAATCCTAGCAAATAACAAGTTCACAAAATAATGAATAAAAGGGTGGCAATGATTAACACTGAAAAGTGTGAGAGATTCCGTTGAATCATTAATGAAGTACAGTACGTATATTTCTCATCTTGCAATATTACAATAAAGCTTATTGCTTCTTTTGACAGCCTTTTATGCTCATTGTCAAGAATAGTGGCAATCATTTTGGAGGTCTGTATAGTGTCATTCTCTAAAAATATTTGAAAAATATTGAAAATAAATTATTATTTAATTTGTAAAGATTTATTTTTGTTTCAATAATTTCTTGATCTTGTATTCTGTATCCTCCATAATGGAAATAGTAACATACATAAGAATAATAATATTCCTTTCTAGAGTCATAGAGGAAAAAGTATTATTAATTATTACACATTTGCCTCTGAGTGAGTACAGAAATAATTACATTTTTTACTTGTTCTAGACAGACTGTAACTTAATTTACATTCAGAGGTTTTATGCAAGTAATCTATTAAAATATTTACAAAAGGTGTGATGGAAACACGATGTCATAGTAAAATATTATTTTGCTGATGAAAATTACTTTGTGAGCAAATATTGAATAAATAATCGTCTTGTCAAAGTAAACTTGAAATGTCCATGATTATGGTCTGTGTTCCTACCACTATGACTCATGAAAAATATGCAGCTTATTAGATAATATAGATTTTTTTTGTACAGTTGACAAATATTTAGTTATAGACTAAATATAACTTTGTGTGTTTTTAAGTTAAGATTATTTATTACTTTTAGGTCTTTATAAAATTTATTAAAATTATTCCTACTTGATATTTTGTATTTCATTAGTTAAGTGTAACTAGTAGTCAGTCATGTTAATAATTGAATAAAACAAACTTGATTTTTATCTGTAGTGTAATAATTCGTGTTAACCTCAGCATGTTTGGTAGAAACTACTGACTGGAAAATGTTAATATTTTATCTAATAAAATACACCTTAAAATTGGAGATGAGCCTACTTCCTAACTAAGTTCAATTTGATGATATCTTTTTTATTTAGTTCACTGAATACATTCTATCCATTTGAAACATTGCTAGAGCCGGGAGAATTTGTCTGAATGAGTGGGAAGAATGGTCTATGTCTTGTGGAGAGACTTTAAGAAATATGTCTTTGTCCAAGACTCATCTGACCTGATATGAACCCGCAGTATTCAGAAATATTTTCCTCTTTGGATCAGTTACACAACAAAGCAAATCATAGGGATATAAATCGTTTCATTTGTATGATGCACTCTGAAAAGCCCTTGGTCCTTAAAAGGAATGTTCATGTTACTTTTTAACATTAATCTGTTATGTCACATCTACTATGTTAGTAAATGCATTGGAAATGTACTATATACAACAGGTGCACATACACTCTGCCAGCTGGAAGTGTGACACGTGCAAAATGTTTTGAGTGGAGTGGGATTGGGGAGGATTGGGGAGCTAGTGTGATTGTGGTTGCTAACCTTCTTTGCATGAAAACTGTATGCACTCGACCACTCTGTACATCTTAGCTCACTTCTCTCCAGGGACAAGAACGTAGGCAGCAGAATCAAATTACTCTGTATGTGATCTGATTGGGAGCAACTCCCGGGCATACAGATCCAGTTTCAGCTCTGTTCATGAAATAACTCTCCATGAGATAAGGAAACACTGCCGGACTGGGGACAAACAAAAAATAACAGTATAAAACGAAACTGACACCCAAGGAAGATGACTCATATTTACCCCCATCAGCTGGCAAGAGAAAGGAGGAAGTGTGCTCCCCTTGGGGCCGTTCACCACGAAAGAAAGTTGGAAGAGGAATCCATCAGGAAGGCTCGGTGGTTATATAAGTGCAGTAGCCCCGTAACATTTCACTGATAGGAGTAATTCTGTCAAAAAATAAGCCATTCCATGGTGAAGATGTAAACTAACTCTATGGGGCAGCGAACAAGAGAAGTGATTTAAGTATGTATGTTTACGAGTGAATGAAAAGGCAAGACCCCTTCAAATCTAGCAAGGCAAATCTCCTTCCCAATTCTTAAAGGATATATAAATTTTTTGCAGCTGGTATTTTATGGTTTCAATTGATCGAATAATGAGAAAATGAGACAATCGTTCAGAAAGCAACATTTCATATCCGGATATAAGTGTGTTAATTGGCCTTCAAGTGTTTTCTTTTAATAGTATATTTTAATAGTTTAACAAAAAATGTTAAATGTAAAGAAAAAAAGAACTGTGAGAAGAGCTGGATGTGAATTCAAGTTTTATCTTACACAAATGATTTAGTAAATTAAAAAGCCATCAACAGAGCAAACTATAGTACTATATCAGTATATAAATTATAATATATCCTTGTTCAGCTTAACAACTATTTCCCACCAGCACATGTTTATAGATATTACCAAGGAGCTTTTATTTTGCACAAGTCAATTGAAATGGCTCAGATATCCCAACTATACACTGACCATTAGAACAAAAATAATAGAAAATAGTACGAGAGCAAGACCTGATAAAATCTGTAACATTTAACTCAATACTGAGACCTCTGTATCTTCAGATTTGGCCATACTGTCTCCAGAACCCCGCCACAAATCTCAGGACCTATATTTACGTTGCTATAGTATTGAGCCGAGGACTAGGGTCAGACTGTATTGGCTTAGTCTGAATTGTTTATGTTCCATGAATTTATGTGTTGGGGGTCAAGAGTTTGTCTGAATTATATACTGAGGTATCTCTCTTGATCCAATGAATGTTTCTCAGGAGGTCATGAGCCCTTGGACCATGCCCCTGGACTACCTGCCCTGACGACTCCTAGCTGTCCAAGGTCCCCCTGGCTTTGTTGCAGATTTAGTTGCTGCCTGATGATTCTGGAGTTTTTCCTAGCCACTGTGTGTTAATTTTTTTTACTCTTTGGGGGTTTAAGCTGTAAAAGCACTTGGTGACAACTGCTGATGCAAAAAGGGCTTGCATGTTGTTAGGTACATTGTGGGAGATCACGATGGATTAACCATCCAACCGCATGTGAATCTGAATACCCAAATATATTTTCATCCCAGGACATGTCAGTTACTGTAGTTTGAGTAAACCCACGCAGTAAGAGCTATATTCCAGTGGCAGTAGGGGTGGGACAACGGGGTGCTGATAATCACCACTGATGGGTACCTGTCACTTTGCCAAGTTGGTGGTTTTGAGACCAACAGTATGATTTAAAATGCAGCTCAGAGGCGAAGCCAGCAGAAATATCCTTCTAGTGTTCTACCTGTCTGTCGTGTCTGTCAGGGAATTAATTCCTGTCTCTATCTCCTCATGGAAGGACGGTGTTTCAATGACCCCAAACTCCCAGCTGTCTGGTCCTCAAGTGATGACATCCTCCTGGTCCCTCCCTACGTATGGTATTGTCACGGTGGATTAGATCTTGCTACAGCCTTTTGAGGGCCATAGGTAAGATTTGGTTGTGAGGCCACCCATCCTCAATGTGTTTTTTGGCAAATCTCTTGAAGACAGTGAAATACTTCCTGCAATTCTTCTCATTTTACCATAGGGCTTAAAGAACAAGCTGCTTTCCGGAGCGGTACACTTCTCCCCCTTGCAATATATTTTTTTCTCAAGTCCTTAGGGGTTCTGTAAGATTCAACTTCACTAAGGTTTGCCCTATTACTTTCCACTATATAATTGCTGTTCTTTTCTGGGATCAAATCAACACAGTATCAGCATTTTTCAAAGGAATAAACCAGAAAACAATCTCTGTAAGATTGTTTGTGAATTTGTTGTATTGCAAATCTAATGCACATCAAAGTAGAATTCTATTGACCGTAGCCCACAAATAGTATTTCCTACAACAGAGTGAATGTGCTTATAAGACCAGAGCTATGCTCAGATTGCAGATATTCATGCATTTCTTGATAGTTTTGTTATAGTTCAATCCAGCAAGGGGAGTCACTTCGATTACAGCACAAAACATGAGAGCCTATTGTGAAATGAAAAAAACAAGTAGTTATGCATTTTCTGAACTATGACCAAAGATGATGTTCTTTAGCTGATGGAACTGTTTACATTCAAGCTGCTACTCAAACTGGGGTAATGTTGGTTACACCAGGAAGTACAAACATATTTTCTTTTTGAATTTATAAATCTGTATTTCTAATGGAGAGGAGGGGTCTTGTCACATGAAGGTCTCAGGTCGCAGGTCAAAATTTAAACATATTTTGCAAAGCATCATAATATATAATGATTAGGTGTCTCACATATCTGTCCCAGAGACATGTCAACCTTCTCAAAGTTGTGGGCAAAATCAGACCATAGAAATATGTTAATGATATTATTAACACTCCATCATATGCCATGATTCAGCAGTACGTTTTTTTCATGTTGTGTTGTTAAAACTTTGTTTCATTGTCCTGCAAACAAAGGCACTATCCTAGTCATGGTAGTGGTTATTAGTCAGATTATCCCTCTTTCAAAATGTTTATAATATATTGTATTTATGTCCCATTAAACCGCTGGCCTATGTGGTGATTCAAATAAGGTGTTTTCCTTCCTGATTTATTTCGAAATGTTTGCGAAAAGCATACTGCTGTCAGTGCATTGTTGTGCTTATAAAGGGAAGACAGGAAATAGATAATCAAACAAAGAGAAGAGTATAGTCAACCTGTTAAATTAAGAATGTTAACAGAGGGGGCAATGCACTGCTTTCCTTAGTATCAATGTAGCAAATCAGTCCTGAATGAAAAAATACCACAGATACTGAAGAAATACCAAGTGCATTAGACTGCCTGACATTGTTTACCCGGTGACGCATGTGAACCGATTTACTGTACTCATACAATATAGTCTAAAGCTTTCCCGCACAGTGGGTGATCTGTCCTTCGTGCGATCTAATCAAATTATTTTCTTTCCATGCTTTCTGACAGAAGCAACAAAAAGATTGAGAATGAAGGAAATACACTCTATGACCCCCTTTAACAAAAGACAACATATATCCATCACTCCCTATTTTTAATGTGGAAGCAGGGTGAGGTGATGCTGACAAGTCATCAATAATCACACAGTTTGTGTAGGCTGGTAAAGCTTGGGCAGGTATCTATTTAGTCTAGCTATTCATTCTATTCAATTGTGTAGTTGAAGTCAAATTTCTAAATCATCCACTTTATATGCAATAACAAAAGCAAAGCCATGTCTGTCATTGTCGCGTTTCCTAGAAACAACAAAATATGCCAGACTTGCCAGGGCTGCAAATCTACCTCCCCTGAATATACTTAGATGACTTGTGTATACAGACGGCTATATTCAGCTCACCAGTCGGCAATAGAAGCTTAATGATTGTTGAAAATAGTGGATAACAAGGACAAGAATGACAGTGAGAATGAGAAACAATGTCTATTGTAGCTAAGTATACACATGGTGCAAACATGTGTCCTTAGTCATTCAAGTTGTGATTGTGCACACATATTATACAGGTGAGCACAATGAAAATACACAATGTGATCTGATTGTTATCAGATCTTATTGGTGTAAACAAAAAAGCGAAGGAAAAGATCAGCATTAAAGACAGTTGCCATAGCCAGGTATTAACGGGGCCAGAGGTTCAGAATGAGCAAACATGAAAGGAAAAAAGCAAGAAAGTGGAGCGTTAAGAGGGAAGAACCCAACTGTGAAAAGACTCCATCAGTCGTTTATTTCTTCCTGTACACATCAATGAAAGTATGTTTTTTAGCTGTCAAACAAGCTCAGAGTGGCGCCATCCTTTTAATGTACATTATCATATCGAATCTAGCCTGTCAATAACACAACATGAACTTTTCGATTTTTCTTTCTATATTTTCACTTGGCTGTTATTGACGTTATTTTTCTATACAGGTTAAAGAACATTTTAGTTTTTTTGGAGAACAAAACACTTGACCTATAGGATTCCATTAACTTCATTCTAGTGTGTCTAGGGGCAATTAGATAACCAAGACACATGCAAAAAATTGTCAGAATCATTCAATGATGTCCACAATATTTGGGGAGTGTGGAGGAGTTTATTGTTGCTTTAAAACTTCATTGGTTGTCAGGTGCTTGGCAAAGCTTGTGAAACCTTTTTCTGGCTATTTGACCATTCTTTGGATGTGGCCACACTGTCTCCAGACCTGAACCCGAAGTCAACCGCCTCTATAGTTTTCTTAGGTTTCAATTCAGCTGAGGAGTTTTTTTTAAATAACTCTGTGCTTAAATTTCTTGTTTTTGCTTGCTATTTGGAGTTTGATGCCAGAATCATACATTGATCTTCGTTAACCTGCCAATATTGATCAGCTAGACAGACCCACATTGTATGTTGGCTACCTTATAATTTTAGACGGTGTAAAAGACACATCCTCAAAAAAAGATAGAAATCTGAGGCACTTTTGAATATATACATATTCCTTTTGCTTGACTGCGTAAGCGGAGCTGGCCAAGAAGCGCAAATGTTATCGATCGACCAACCAACCCACTGACTATTGTAAAATAGCATAGTGGTTGGAGATGCAGACTGCCATGTGGGTGATCAGTGTTTGACCCTCACATCCATTTGTTTAGGATTGACAAAAACCTTGCTGGGTATTAACGTTTGTAACTACATTATAGTATGCCTAAAATAAAAAAAGAGGAGGGGTTTTCACGATTCTTTTGTCTTTTCACTAGACAAAAAGTCAGTAATCGTCACATATATGGATAGTTATTGTATCAATGTCATTCACAAATGAAAATAAAATGAACGCTTTTGTGCCATTAAATAGATTTGGCTGTGTTAAAACAGCCTGTGGCAAAAGCCATACATTTCATAAATGCTATTTGTGGTGTAGGTAAAATATTAAACAACAGCGTGATGTTAACGCGTGACAACATTTTCTAATGTCAAGATGCTACACTGACGCTGTGCAACCATATAGCACTGTGGTGCTATATGGCACAGCCACTCATGTGGGAGATTTGGGTCTGATTCTGGTGTGGGTGGTAACCATGTTTATCACATTCAATTGCGGGAGGGCTGAACTAGGCTTGCTGATTTGTTATCTGGTTTATAACCTTCCTGAGGTCAACATAATTATTCCTTGGAGATCTATGGGAAGTTTTTGGACTTCATGTCTTGGTTTTTGATCTAACATACTAAGAAGTATGGAACCTTAAACAGACATGTCCCATCAACTGAATTGTGTCTCCAATCAAGTTCTAGCAAACTCTAAAGTATGATCAAAGGAAACATGATGCATTTGAATACTTATGTACATTATGTACATTTGTCACCGCTCTGTCTGCTGAGGCTCCCCCAGATGGTGCGCCGGGGCTCCTGCGGTCGGCGTCACCGACTTTCTAAAGCCACTGCCCTCTTTGTGCGTAATTACCAGACTCACCGGTTCCTTGTTTGGTCTTTAGTGTAGGGGTATATATGTCTGTTTGTTAGGTTGGTGTTTTGTGGGTTATTGTTCTTTGTCTACGAACCGTTCATTTTGAGTCTTCGATTGCATATTCATTAAAATACATATAGAGCAAACCACTCACCTGCGCCTGACTTCCATCCTTTGCCTCGAAGTGTGACAGATTAACCCACCTTTTTCCAATTGAGTCAGCAGGTATGCCTGATTTCACGGGTGTGGTAGCCCGGGTAAAAGAACATGGAGACATGTTAACGAGCCTAGCAACCGCTATGGATCAGGTTCTCCAAGCTGTGAGCCGCCTCGATCGGGTCCAGCACAACGAAGAAACAACCCCGAGCACCGCCGCAGCGCCCGCGTCTCCTGCGTCCCTCTTTGACGGACTTGGGACGGTACGCCTCACTCTCCTGCAAGCCTACGACGGGAACGCGTCTCTTTGCCAGGGGTTCTTGTTGCAGCTGAGCTTGTACTTTTCCACCACCGCTCCAACAGCAACGGGGGCATTATGCGGCCTATTGCCACCTGCGCCTCTCGTGTCAGGGAAGCAGCAGCACAGGCACTCGCACAACACCTCAGGTACAGTCCCCCCCCCCGTCTCCTCCGCAATTTCACATAATGTTCCCTGGGTATTCCAGCGCTACCCCGCTTAAGGCTCTCATAGATTCAGGAGCAGCGGGTAACTTCATAGACGAGTCCCTGGCCCATGCACTACACATACCCCTCACTACACTGACGCGACCCCTGCCCGTCTGCTCATTGGATGGCAGACCTCTGGGGGCTGGGTTAGTGCGCCAGGTAACCGTCCCAATTGCCATGACCACACAACACACACGCACGGAGCAGATCTCCTTATATGTCATGTCCCTCCCCTCCAACCATGTAGTGTTAGGGCTTCCCTGGTTGTCCCTGCATAACCCTTCTTTTTCTTGGTCCCACAGATCCATTGACAGGTGGTCGCGTGAGTGTCTGGAAAGGTGTGTTTTGGTTTCGCTGAGCGCCACCACGTTGGAAAGTCCAGATAGTGCCTCCGACACTCCTATTCCTATTCCTTATCCAAATCTAAGGCATCTAAATTACCACCCCATTGGCCATGGGATTGTGCCATTGACCTCCTACCAGGTTCTGTGCTGCCCAGGGGTCATGTGTATCCCCTGTCTAATGCTGAAACCGAGGCTATGGAAACGTATGTTTCGGAGTCCCTGCAACAGGGGTACATACGCCCCTCCGTTTCACCTGACGCCGCAAGTTTCTTTGTGAAGAAAAAGGACGGTAGTCTGTGCCCGTGCATAGATTACAGTGCCCTCAATAAAATCACTGTCCGTTACACCTATCCCCTCCCTCTCATAGCCACGGTTGTGGAATCGATGCACGGTGCGCGCTTCTTCACAAAGTTAGATCTCAGGAACGCATATAACTTTGTGTGTATCTGAGAGGGCGATGAGAATAAGACAGCGTATAGCACAACGACGGGCCACTACGAGTACCTGGTCATGCCGTACGGTCTTATGAATGCTCCATCGGTCTTTCAGGCTTTAGTTAATGAGACCTTTAGGGACATGATTGGTCGCGGTGTTGTGGTGTACATCGATGACATCTTGGTGTACACGGACACGCGTGATCAGCATGTCACTCTAGTCCCTCGGGTGCTTGAACGGTGCTTGAACGGTGCTTGAACAGTCCATTTCCTTTCTCGTATACCACATTTCCGCATCTGGGGTGGAGATGGGAGGTCCGTCCAGGTTTCGTTGGACACCTGAGGCAGACTGGGCGTTCACCTCACTGAAGGCTCTGTTTTCCTCTGCGTCTGTGCTGGCACACCCAGACCCGTCGTTGCCGTTCATGGTGGAAGTAGACGCGTCTGAGAATGGAGTAGGGGCGGTTCTGTCTCAACGCTCTGGCATGCCGTCTACACTCAACCCTTGCGCGTTCTTTTCGTGGAAACTGACATCCGCCGAACGCAACTTCTACGTCGGTAATCGCGAGCTGTTGGCCGTCGTCAAAGCCCTTATGGCATGGAGGCACTGATAGTGTGGGATCTTGACACTGAGATCAGGCAGGCGCTGCGTACGGACCCTGTGCCTGCGCGGTGTCCTGCCAGTCTCCAGTACGTGCCTGTCTCCTTGCAGGACAGGCTACTGTGCTGGGTCCACTCCTCTCTCTCATCCCGGAGTCGGCCACACTGTCCACTGTCTGAGGGGTAGGTACTGGTGGCCGACCTTGGCCAAGGACGTGAGAGTATACGTTTCCTCCTGTGCGGTTTGCGCCCAGTGTAAAGCGCTGAGGCACCTTCCTGCAGGGAAACTAATGCCTCTCCCGGTTCCGCAGCGGCCTTGGTCGCATCTGTCCATTGATTTTTTTACTGATCTTCCCTCATCCAGGGGACATACCGTGATCTTGGGTGTTGTGGACCGGTTCTCGAAGGTGTGCCGCTTCCTACCTCTCCCTGGTACTCCCACGGCTCTGCAGACCGCGGAAGCCTTGTTTACCCATGACTTCCAGCACTAGGGCGTCCTGGAGGACATTGTTTTGGACCGGGGCCCCCAGTTTACCTCTCGTGTGTTGAAAGCTTTCATGGAGAGGCTGGGGGTCACTTTAAGTCTCACCTCCGGGTTCCACCCCAAAGCCAACGGGCAGGTGGAATGCGTTAATTAGGAAGTGGTCAAGTTCCTGCGGTCCTACTGCCAGGGCCGGCCGGGGGAGTGGTCGACGTTTCTGCCCGAGGGAGTGGTCGAGTACGCCCAGAACTCCTTATGTAATTCCTCCACTAACCTATCCCCCTTTCAGTGTGTGCTGGGGTACCAGCCGGCCCTGGCACCGTGGCATCCGAGCCAGACCCAGGCCCCCAAGGTGGATCAGTGGTTCCGGCATGCCAGACGTCGCCACAAACACCAAGCTGACCGTCACCGTGGGGCGACGACCGTGTTCCACCCTGGCAATTGGGTCTGGCTCTCGACCCGGAAACTGCCCCTCCGCCTGCCCTGCCGGAAGCTAGGCCCGCGGTTTGTGGGGCCATACGAGGTCCTGAGGAGAGTCAATGAGGTGACATACACTTTACAGCTGCCCTGCACCATGCATATTCCCCCATCTTTTCATGTGTCTCTCCTCAGGCCAGTGGTGGAAGGCCCTCTCCATGAGGCCGGGTGCCGGGGACCCCCCCGCCGCCGTTGGAGACTGACGAGTGACAGGTCTACGCCGTCCGCTCCATCCTCGATTCACGGCAGCGGCAGGTTGGCCTCCGGTACCTCGTGGATTGGGTGGGTTAGGAGGAGAGGAGCAATGCTGGGTGCCGGCTCGAGACGTCCTCGATCCTGCCCTTATTCAGGATTTCCACGAACGCTGTCCGGATCGCCCGGCGCCGCGTCCTCTGGGTTGCCCTCAGGATCGGGGGCGCCACGCCGCTGGAGCTGCGTGTCAGGGGGCGTCCAATGACAACAATGGATATTTAAAGTTCTCATTTTCCCCCAAAACATTTTTGCAATGGGTTTTGTGTGTAGACAAATGGAAAAAAGTATATGTAAAAAATTGCAAATTAAGTTAAGAATGTGAAAGGGTATGAAATTATTATAAGAAAAATAATTGAAGAATTTTGCTTGAATATGTATTCAACATCCATACATGAATATTTGGCATGCCACCTTTTTCTGCAATACAGATCAATCTGCCATAATTCTTTTGGGCAAGTTTATGTTTTTGTTTCTGTATTCCAGCACATTGGATTTGAAATAAAACAATGACTTTGCATTTCATACATAGTCTCACCTCCTCATTTTAGGGGCACTATAAATAAATTGACATTAATTAAGTTGTCTCACTTTAGTAGTTGGCAAAAAAATGTGTTCAATGTATGTATGAAGACCCACAGGGTATTTTCCACAGCATTAGTCTGCTGGCTTCTACTGCATCAATCTCCAGTTCCTGCTTGTTTTTGCAGCACTTTTCAGCAAATGAAACAAATATTCAAATGGATTCAGGTTGGTGATTCACATCGCCTGTCGAGAAAAATATTTTTTTTGAGCCATGAAAAGTCATTGGATGCTTTAGCAGCATGTTTGGGGTCATTGTCCAGCTGCAATGTGAAGTGCTGATTAATTATAGTTTTAGGACTTGTACAGACAAGCTGTTTCTGTACACTTTATTCTGCTGCAGCAGTCAGCAGTTACATAATCAATGAAGACATGTGAGCCAGTTTCATTGGCAGCCATACAGTACAGGCCCAAAATATAACACCACTTCCACATTTGATATATTAATACACTGATATATTAATGGGTTTCATCTGTCCACAAAACCTTTACCCAGAACATTGTTATTGAAGCTTACTATTTTTTAGTTCTGTTTTTGTTCCACCTAGATATTTTAACATGTATGCATTAACTGTGTTAAGAGTGTCTGCTAAATTACTGAAATGTATATTTTAACTGAATGATGTTTCTGACCACATGCATAAACAGACATTTACCAGAAAATATATTACTGACATATGTTAACTGGCTAGATAGGTTAGCTGTAATTCCTTTTCTCATCTTGCTTTCTTAACTTGTTTCATAAAGTTGTAAAAATACTGCCCCAAAATAAGAGTGGCTGTTATTAGGAATCAGTCTCTAGAACCACTTTTTTGGCAGTAGTTCATTTTGACCAGCAGTTCATATTAACTAGAGTCACAACTGGTTGCAACAGATGCTGTGTGAAAATGTGATGTTAGCTTTCTAGTTTGTTACTAGCCTGTTAACTTGTAAATTAGTTACTAGGATCAGCTACTGGATAGCTTATGTTGGAAAGTATTTAACATGTGAAGGTTGACTGGCTGTTCAATCACCTTTTATATGTGGAACATTCAAGGGTCTCAAGGACTTTGCATGACCCGGACGAATTTTGCCAAGACGTGTGTGTGGGTGTGTGTGTATGTGTGAAACACCTTTTGAAATTTTACTATTCTGAAAATATATCTGAAATAATTAACTTATTGAGTGACACTACGGGCTACGTTCCTACAACTGCACACTACATGAGCACTACCTGCATACAGTTTGATTCCTGTCCATTTGTGTTCGGCCTATTTCCTTGTGTGCAAGTAACCAACAGCATGAACATGGTAGACTATGATTTAGCACATCATAGTTTACTTTAATCAAATAAAACATAATTTCCAACAACTAAATTATGGCTACATAAAATGCTGAGTGGCTAATAATTATAGATAACCAGTAGCCACAGTGGCTGGTGAGCAAAAAAGTTCATGTCAAGCGCTGCAAACGACTGTATGCTGTCATTGATGCTAAAGGTTGATAAACAGCATCAAGAACTAAGGGTATGCAGTATGAGATTATATTTTCGCAAAGTCCTACACCCGCATTTGTAGCAGCCATCACCAAGCTCTGCTGTTCCTGTTGCAAATGTAACCAGAGAAATGTATCAATAGAAATATTACAAACATTAATGTGTCTACACCCTAAGGCTTTACCAGTCAGATTGGATTACCAAATGTGTGCCCACATATGAAGGTTTAGTATCCAGATAGGAAACTTTCTTTATCTTCTGGGAAGGGACAGGCATTAACGTATCCTTATCTGGTGGATCTGAATTACTTTTCAGTTTAAAAAACCCAATTCTAAAATGTAATTCAATCTTTGTTGGGGTCATTCAATCATATAACTTTTGTAAAAAGAATTACCCAGGTCATTCAATTAACGTACTACTCATTTTCTAACATAACGACAGCAATACACAAATCAAAATTGCCAGATGAACTGCAGTCATATATATTTCAAGGGCAGGCTTGGTATTGATCAAAACAATTGTTCCACTACCGTTGTCTTCCTTCCTGTGTCTGTACCTTGTCACACTGAATCTGCAGCACAGCTTCTGCATACGGTGGCAACAATGGCAACACGTAATTGGCTGGCACAGAGGAGGTTTCTCTGAAGTTTAATGACACTTGGCGGCCCCAGCAAGAGGCTTTTACGTGGAATAGCTTTGGGACGAGCCCAACAAAAGCTGTAGACTTCCGACAGACACAGGAAGGCACCAGGAAGGTGCAAAAAGCAATTTGACACAAGCTAGCAACATAGGAGCTTGGGGGAGATGCCTGGGAATGGGAGAAAATTAGAAGTGCCACATTCTAAGAATGGAATGATAGAGTGGTGGGCTAATGGCATGGGAGCAGTTGTTATTGGTTTAAACATCTTGATTGACATTAAGGATGGGACGGAGGCTGTAAGAGGAAGGATGGAGGGAGAGAAAATATGCAGTTCTGCCTAACGAAGAGCAAACAGCATGGGGGATTCAAGAGTAGGAGCGACTGCAGGAAGAGAGTGAGAGTTTATCTATAACTATAGATTAGCTGCAGTAACATTGGAGCTATTAAGAGTCATTAGAAAAAAGAAAAATCTATTCTGGGGCACTTTTATCCACTCTGATCCACTCTCTGTCCGCACTATGTCTTCCCCATGTCTATTCAGGACGTACCACTCTTTCCTCTCTAAAGAGATGAATAGAGGACTCGACTTAAACATAATGCGTGGGATGGATATTGCCTGAGTCGTTGCTAACATGAAATAAGGTAGATATGACTCAAGGGGCCAATGGCTTTGGGGGCCCACTTATTGCCATAACATCCATGTCGTCAATACGTGAGGGGGCCAGGGCATATATTATATATGGACATCATTAGTGCTGCCATCCCCCTAAAGACAACATAATGAGGCAGATACAGAGATGTGATCTCTATCGAAGTCTATGCAACTCCCCAAGTCCAATTAGGAGATACCACTGTCTGTCCCTGTCCAGTCAGTATTTAAAACACTGGCATGGTGGGTGGGTGGCAGATATCAACAAGCTGACCTTTAACGACAGAGACACTTCACTAGTGGTTGGGAGATGTGAGCAGATCAGGCGTTAAGAAAGGGAGGTGCTGCTTGACAAGCTTTCAGTCATAAAAAAGGTGTGCCATCCAGTCTGGCATGCTATGGAGAGAAACACCAACACCGAGACAGGAATAGTGAGAGTGAGACATGTATGAGAAAGACAGAGGTAGAAAAATATGATCTAAAAAATATTGTGGCATAGAACAGAGTTTTATCTTTCACTGGATTCCCTTAGCTATTCTATCGATTCATGCGATGTGGATACTGGAAATGACGTTCTAGTACAGAATAATCTACTTAGTTAGCTGAAGGTGAAATAATTAGCTGTAAAGTGGAAGCTAGGTGCTGGCTATATCTTAGCTAAAATGATGTAGCTAACAGTGGTTTGCACTGTAGTTTAATTTCTCTGTAGTTTTAATTGCTTAATATAGTGCAGATAACTAAATATATTGTATGAGATGAATTGATAAACTGCTTACTACAGCATGGAGAACATTTTAGCTTTCTATAGCTTTCCTGCCCTATTTGAGCAACGGTTGCTATCGAGATATCTGTGCTAGTATAGGATTGTCTACCTGTTTAGCTTTGTAGTTAACTAGCTGTTTGGCTTAGCTTAAATTATTTGTTAAAGTTATTACTTAAAATATTTAGAAGATCATCACATTTGCCATGCTATCTTAATTGTGAAACAGCATTTTATCAACTTCCGGTTGCACTACTGCAAAGTAATGCTTCGATTATACATAGAGCATCAATGCACTTTAGGACACCGGCACCTAATTCATTTATTGAAAGCTCTTAGTCTTCTTAAATATCAGTCACTGTGCAAACAAACATGAGTAAAAGCCACAGCCTAAATTTTTTTGTATGTGTACTTAATTTATATTGGATTACATTTATCTTGACATCAATCAATACACCATAATGACAATGTGTAAATAATTTAGTAAAAATGTGTGACAATTCTTGAAAAACTATTAAAATATCACAAACATTTAGACCCTATTTTCAGTACTTGGTAGCAATAACCGCTTTGAGTCTTCTTGGGTATTCCACCAGCTTTAAACTGCAGTGATTAGACAATTTCTCCCATTCCTAAGATACTTACACTCTCTCAGATTGGATAAGGAGTATTGGTGAACTGCCATCCTGAGGTCTTAGCTCATTACATACAAGGCTAACGGTAAAATGTTGGTCTCAGACCAAACAATCTTTTTCCTCTTGCTTTCAAAGTCTTTCAGGTTGTCATATGCCATCTACTCAGGAGCGGCTTTCATCTAGCCATAACATCTTGATTGATGTAGTGCATCAGAGATGGATGTCCATCTGGCAGGTACTCTCATTTTGTAGAGAAAGTCTGACATTTTGTTAGAGACGATTGTTCTTTGGTCACCTTTCTGACCAAGACCCTTCTTGCCCAGTTTCTATGTTTGTCCAGACAGCCTGCTCAAAGAAGAGTATTGGTGGTTCCAGACTTCTTCTATCTGGAAGGTCTATTGAGATATTTTTGGACTCCATTGGACTTCTGAGGTGCCCTGCCATGCATTGCGAAGTGTGCCTCACAGAGACAGATTCTAAATCATGTCCAATTAATTTAATTTGCCACAGGTCAAATCTCAAGGATGATCAAATTGATTCAGTGTCACAGCAATGGTTCAGAGTACTTATGTACATAAGATATTTCTGTTTTTCATTTTGAGTAGGCAAAGGTGTCTGAAACACATTTTTGCTTTGTCATTATAGGGTAATGTGTGTTGATTGATGGCAACATAAATATGTCTACTCAATTATAAATTTGGTCTATAACAAGAACATTTTATAAAAAGAGAAAGTGAAGGGGTCTTTCCAAAGCAGTTCCGGCTCTAGACCTTGTCAAAATTGTATTTGGGGCCCCCTCTCCCTTATTGGTCAGGGTCCCCCATGCAGTCTGGTGCCCTAAGCGACCACTTGTGTCACTTATGCCGAGAGCTGGCCCTGATCAAGTCACTGTATATATGGTGAAACAAGACAAATGCATATCTTCTTAAAAAGTAAATACAAACGTATAGTATGTTGAACAAATAAAAAAAAAGTGTAGCAGAATAACAAACCATCCCACATATGTGCCTACAGTGGGGAGAACAAGTATCTGATACACTACTGATATTGCAGGTTTTCCTACTTACGAAGCATGAAGAGGTCTGTAATTTTTATCATAGGTACACTTCAACTGTGACAGACGGAATCTAAAACAAAAATCCAGAAAAACACATTGAATGGTTTTTAAATAATTCATTTGCTTTTTATTGCATGGAATAAGTATTTGACACATCAGAAAAGCAGAACTTAATATTTGGTACAGAAACCTTGGTTTGCAATTACAGAGATCAAACATTTCCTGTAGTTCTTGACCAGGTTTCCACACACTGCAGGGATTTTGGCCCACTCCTCCATACAGACCTTCTCCATCCTTCAGGTTTCGGGGCTGTCGCTGGGCAATACAGACTTTCAGCTCCCTCCATTGATTTTCTATTGTGTTCAGCTCTGGAGACTGGCTAGGCCACTCCAGGACCATAAGATGGTTCTTATGGAGCCACTCCTTACTTGCCCTGGCTGTGTGTTTCGGGTAGTTGTCATGCTGGAAGACCCAGCCACAACCCATCTTCTATGCTCTTACTGAGGGAAGGAGGTTGTTGGCCAAGATCTTGCGATACATGGCCCCATCCATCCTCCCCTCAATACGGTGCAGTCGTCCTGTCCCCTTTGCAGAAAAGCATCCCCAAAGAATGATGTTTCCACCTTCATGCTTCACGGTTGGGATGGTGTTCTTGGGGTTGTACTCATCCTTCTTTTTCCTCCAAACATTCAAACATATTTTTCATCCTATTTTTGTCTCATCAGACCACATGACCTTCTCCCATTCTTCCTCTGGATCATCCGGATGGTCATTGGCAAACTTGATGATCGTTGATGCCCCACGAGGTGAGATCTTGCATGGAGCCCCAGACCGAGGGAGATTGACAATCATCTTGAACTTCTTCCATTTTCTATATTGCGCCAACAGTTGTTGCCTTTTTACCAAGCTACTTGGATATTGTCCTGTAGCCCATCCCAGCCTTGTGCAGGTATACGATTTTATCCCTGATGTCCTTACGCAGCTCTCTGGTCTTGGCCATTGTGGAGAGGCTGGAGTCTGTTTGATTTAATGTGTGGACAGGTGTCTTTTATACAGGTAACGAGTTCAAACAGTTGCAGTTAATACAGGTAATACGAGCAGAACATGAGGGCTTCTTAAAGAAATACTAACACATCTGTGAGAGCCATAGTTCTTACTGGTTGGTAGGTGATCAAATACATATGTCATGCAATAAAATGCAGACCTTTAAATGCTTTGTAAGTAGGAAAACCTGCAAAATCAGCAGTGTATCAAATACTTGTTCTCCCCACTGTATATGACTAACTGAATACTGTGGATCTACTAAGGGTTTTCTTATCAGCCACTCTCAAGACCTGTGACTAATGTACAATTGTGTCATACGGTGTGTCATACTGTGAGATTGACTAAGAACAAGCTAATGAAAGAAGGTTGCACAAGTCAGTTTGCTTCTCTCTGGGCTCAATGCCCAGTCAATTCTAATAGGCTGTGTGAAGAGCGCATGAGAGTTAAGATATAGGCTACAAAAAACCTTATGGAGGATTATCTCACATCCATCACAATCTTCTGTGCCATAAGTGTTATTTTGTTTTTTGCAGCCTTATACAGAAAGTATACAATTTTCACATTGTTATTCAGCAAGGCAACAGTATACCTGGCTGTCCACAGTCAATAATACTCAATCCTTTGTCTGTTTCACTTGAAATACAATGGAGCATAGTTAAAATATAATATCAATTGATTTTGAAAAGAGCACATTGAAACCTAAAATAATGCCATAAAAATGCTTTTAAAGAAGTATCAACATTGATTACTGATTTTCAGAATAATCCAAATATACATTTTCAACAATTATATCTAGGTAATGAAGCACCATCAGCTCGTTCGGTCTGCCTTTAAATGTGAAGAATTTTCTATTTCCACGTATTTTCATGACAAATATTGTCCATCATGTCAAGTATCACTCTAAGCAGACAATCTGTGAAGTCTGAGTCTATAGAGCCGTCCCCTCATTCACCATGCAAAGTCCCTATGGACTCGTTTGTCCTAGATGACAGATGCCCAATAAGGAGGTATCAAACCAGTATAGTCATCATATACCTTTCTCTGCATTTTTTAAATGGTATGTATAAATGAGAATATTCAAACTATTGTAAATTGCTCCCTTTTCACAAGCCCAATTAATACCTTAGATTGAACATCAATACTAAAATCCTCTTTAAATTCATACTAATGGATTGAAATGCAGGATACTATTGATCATAAATTCGTCCTTGACATACCACAAAATTTTATTGTAATAAATTGGTCCAGGACTCATCTGAATGTCCGAGACTTTTTAGTTTCCCTAGATAACCATAAATAAAAGAAAATATAATCTCATTTGAGGTCCCTCAAAGTTCAATTTAAGGATCTCTACAGTTCAATGTAATGATTAAATGGTATATCTTACCTCTTGGAAGCAACATTATGAAGCACAGTATTAATTTTCCCAGCTACACTGACAATAAACAACTGTATATTGGTATCTCCTGATTTACACACTGATTCAGTGCATAACCGACAAATACATTGCACTACCTGCAACTACAAGGATACTAGTGAGATTTTGGTTATTGGTGTCAAAGACAGAAACTGACTTAACGTTTGTATTCACTAGATTTGCAATTGACAAACCAAGCTAAAAATCTAAATATTTTTTACTTTGACCTCAATTTTAAGGCCCGGTCGAAAATACAACCTTTTATAACAAAAAAGAATATTGCAAATGCAAGTCAATTTTGCTTTCAGGTGATTACAGGGAGGCTAATGCATGCTTTTATCCTAAGCAGGCTCGACTATTGCAGTTTCTACTTGTCTGGTCTTACCAAACAAAAAAATTAGCAAAGTGCGATGAATTCATAATGCATCAAGGTTCTAACAAAGATCAAAAAGAGGGATCACAACACTTATGTCCCTAAATTGTCTGCCTGTTCATTTTTTATCTGATTATTAAATTGCATTATTTATTTTTGAAGCACTTCATGTCCTTGCGCCCAAATATGTCTGACGTTTTTTTAGATACGTGCTTTGTTGGTCACTCAGTATATTCACGCAGTGGACTTGTTGTTGTCCCAAAGATCCGAACCAAATGCAATTTATGAGTTATGAACTCCTTTACAGACTACATATTTCCTCCTTGACAGATCTTTCACAAAAGTATTCACTAAAAATGTTTTTAAAAGAATACTCGTTTCTGTTTTAGTGAATTTCTAACGATTCTTTAAAATAAAAAATCCTCATTAAATATATTATAATAAGTATTTAGAGACGCTGACGTGGGGGACAACCGATAACGTTGTCCCAGGCCCAGGTCTCGGGGGGCCCATTTGGTTGGCTTGAATATAATTATGTATTAGTCAGTCAATCTTGGCATTTAGTAATACCTAGCTAAAACATTAAACAATAAACGTTTATGACTTGTTTTATAAAAAGTAACATCATTGCTATTTACACATTTTTGTGGCCTGCGCTTTTGGTCCTAAATGTTCAAATTTGTCCTGGGCCCTGGGATTCCTGTCGGCGTTCCAGTGTTTGTGTGTGTGTATATTATATATATATATATATATATATATATATATATATATATATATATATATATATATACATATATTACAGTAATCTACTGAAATATATGTTAATAAACAAAGGGTCCAAAGTTTAAAGTTAGTTAATTGTTGTTTTGTGAGTCGTTGTTCAATATGTTTAGTAACAGGAATGGCCTTTAGACAAACAGGCCTAACATATGGAGGTGTTATCTGCTGCATCATGACCTGTTAATGACTTTAATGAGGTCCTCTTCCTGACTGTTAATGAGACCAATTGAATTCTTGTGCTGAAGAAAAACCTACTGCACATAGAGGTGTGAAATGATTTCAAGGAAAAAGAGAGATAATACTAATTAATAAAAATGTAATGATAACAGATCCAAATTCAGAAGGCGATGTGTTAAAGTAGTAAATATGCATATACATTGCAAGAGCCAGCAACAGTAATAAAATGCAATCATTTAAAAACAGTTTTCCAGAAAATGAGTGTATGGCCAAACATTTTGGCACCCTTGCACTTTCTTCAATTAATTCACAATGTCTCTAAAAAGTTGAAATTAACCCAAGTATTTGGTCTCCATAATTCTTTATTTCACTGTTATATTACATAATCTTTGTGATTTAGAATTCTAAGATTAGTATATACTATATCAGAGAATATACAGACATTTCAAAATGATTGACACCCTAGACTCAATATTTTGTCGCACAGCCTTTGGCAAGAATAACTGCAATCAAGCGCTTCTAGCCATCCATGACATTTAATATTGTTAGCCATGGTTGAGCTTCCAACACTTCTGTACTGGCAGTTTGGCTGACTTGTGTGCAAACTGCTCCAGTTCTCCCACATTGGAAGGGTACCTCCCAACTGCTGTTTTCAGATCTGCCCAACAAGTTTTCAATAGGGTCTGGACTCAACGTTGCTAGAGACTTAAGAACAGTCCAGTTTCGAACCATTCCTGCCTGCTTTTTAAGTGTGTTAGGGGTCACTGTCCCACTTTCTGAAACTGTAGTTGACAAGGCTCCATATGGCTTGTTATTGTCCTGATGCTGTGATATTTCATGATGCCATGCACGTGTTATATGAACCCAGTGCCAGAAAGCAACCCCAAGAACAACCCTTTGTTGACTGTGTTGAAGGCACTACTTTTTTTGAAGGCATTTTGTTTTGTGTAAACATGGATATGGTATACTGTAATTTACCAAAAAGCTTTGGGTTCATCATTCCACACGGGATTGTGACCTCCAAACACATATCTCTGGTTTCTCTTTTAATTCCATGTTTACCACAGTACAATCACAAAGCCAAAACCAGGTATTTTCTTTATTCGAAACTAGTCAAATGAATTGTAATGTTTCAGGTACTTGCAACTCACCACAGGTTCGTTCAAATGTAAAGTAAATGAAAATCTCCTGCTTGAAATCACTTCTAGAAGGTGGCAATAATATTGTCAGGTCTACAAGATTTTGTAAACTTGTACAGTTTTTTGGGGTTTATTCAACTGCAAACCAAAGACATTCATATTTAGTTACCAAAATATTTTTTAATTTCTAAATAATTTCTAGAAGAAATGGTGCATTATTGAATAATGTGGAATGAAGCCAATACTTTGGCCACAGTTGTTAAGGATACCTAGCACAGTACATCAAAATACAAAGGAATGCACAACATAGTAAATTCAGTGAAAACATGCTGAATCAAATTCTGTATAAAAACATATACATTTTAAGTTCACCTTGCACAAAAACTTGGAAAATAGCTCACATTTTTACTTTTGTACTCTACCACAATGAATGTTACTTTACAAAAGCACTTTAGCAATAACAGCCATTATTTTACTCTGTTTACATTCAGCCCAAGTATTTTTTTTAAATAACTGGCAGTGTACTGCTATTGTAAGTCACATATCATATAAAACCCAAGAAGGACAAATTGTCATTTCTCTGAGGGTAATTTCTGTGTACAAATGTTTGATGAAATTAAAATGGAGGGTAAGTGGGGTGATCTGCCGTTGTAAACTGATAACAGTGTGAGTACAACTCAAAAGGCATTCACACCCCTGGCATCTATCCTTTCTCACCAGACATTGTGCTGGAAGGCAATCTAGGATGTAATTAACTCCTCTGACATGCTGCGAATTCTCATCTCTTTCCCTGACTAGGATGACTCAGAGATCGACTGATTGAAAAAAATCCCAATTAGGTTTCAATCTCCAAATTAGACACGGCAAACAATATCTCACCGGTAAAGCTCACTGGTTATCAGACACATTTTTCACATGGTTAGGGAAAAACTGTGCTTTCACTTGTTCCAGCAACAGGAGGAACCAGCAAACCTCTCAGTCACAAACAAAAACATTTGCACTCAGGGGGGAAAAAAACGAAACAATTGAGAGTACGAACATTGCATGACATCAATAAGTTTAACAAAGGAGAGAAATTTGAATTTTGATTAGCCACATCTTGCAATTATGTGTAGAAAATTATTCTTCATAACGTGACCTACGGTAGAGGTGAACCTGATTCGCCTTCAAGAGTTGATCTCCTGTGGTAATATTCTGAGTTCAGACAGGCTCTTTAAGACAAGTCCTTCTGTCCTTTAAGACAAGTCCTCCTGTCCTTACATGCACTCTTTCTCCATCTCACAGAAAGTCGACCCTCAATCATATTGTTGTCATGTATACTCTCATTGAGAGTTAACAGTTTCAGCCCAGTTTTAGTTTGCCTTATGTCCAACTGAATGATCAATCTTTCTTTGCACACCAAACCATGATGTTTGGCTGGGTAGACAAAACTTTGCTCTATTGCTCTTGAAGGTACACTGTTCAGCTCCTGCGGTTGAAGGCAAGTCTGTATAAGAACAAGAGTCAAATTCACCAAGATATTAGTTGAAGGAAACAGAAGACTGACAGCCACACACAAATAGATAAGAATGCAAAAACATCAATAAAGTATAAGCCCCAGAGTGAAGCGAACTTCATTTGGTAGGAAAAGCATGGGTATAAACACAGCCAATCAAATCGATCAATACTCCTGTTGACACAATATGAGACATGGGAGATCTTAGCTGACCTTAAGGCATGGATGGGGCTGTCAGAACAGCACAGTCTCTGGCTCAGGTTCTGCATAGTTGCTAGTCAGATGATGACCCTGCAAGTGGACTGGGTCTTTGCAGCCCTCCCTGGAATGATTCATGTTGGGAGGACACTTCTGCAGACTAACGGAAAACAAGCCTGAAGGAGAAGTTAAGAAGATGTTAAAAGATCACTGCATGACCTAAAGCAGGGGTGGAAATAAAACTAGTTGAATGATTTTGGTTTTAAAACTATGCATGGACCTAAAAACAGCCTCTACCAGGTCCAGCCAGCTAACAATCAGCTAAATGAAAGCTAGACAGGAACAAACAAATAGTAGACTGACAGAATATTTTTAGCTGATCTCAACAGCAAGGCAATATAACCAACTCTCTGTGCAGCCTCTGTGAAAACTGAATGTGGCCCCAAGGGCAGAATGAGTTTGACACTGTTCATAAGCAACAGAGCTAGTATTATTAAACTCAGTTCTGAACATCTTTCACTCACAGAAAGTGTTATGGCAGTTAAAAAAATACCATTATATATTTCACCTCTGCCTTCAAGGTCCTGTTCCTCTGGTTGAATGGACACATCAGTTGAATCCCACTCATAATTCTCATCCACTGAGGCCTTTCTCCTGAAGCAAAACACACAAGTGAAAATATGTAATGGCTAAAGTTGAAGGATCTTTGATGTCTGTTTATTTTGTTGCTGGTTGCTCAGTGTGAGGAAACTTACACAAAAGTCCTTGCAGCCAAGATAAGAAATTGTTCGAAGTAGCCTATATAATTGCAGTGCCAAACTCTAAATTGCAAAACGTAGGGACACAGTCTATACATATACATATATATATATATATATATATATATATATATATATATATATATATATATATATATATATATATATATATATATAGCTCTGGAAAAATTTTAGGGATCACTGCAAAAGTGGAAAAGGAGACTTACCTTTTCAATGCATCCATGTCCTGCAGGTGTGTCTCCAGCGTATCCTCAGGAGGGCTGGTGTGACTTGGGGACAGGCAGATAGACAAGCGCCCGTTGGGAGGCTCCAGACTGCCCCTGCCGCTGCTCTGGCTGGCGCAGCTACTGTAGCTCCCCGCCGACTCTGGAACTCCCCGGGGATACATCCCCATCTCTGCCCCGTGCCCGTTGTCCTCCTCGTCTACCTCAGTCTTCTTCTCCTCTTGGGGTGACTGTGGGTTGTGATGGGGTGCAGGCCAGCTGAAGCCCCTGTGCAGGGATGGAGGCACGGTTCTTCCAGCACCTTCCGATGATCTGGGGTGCTCCCTGTTGTCCCTGGGGAGAGAGGCATTCGTCCTGGCCTCCATGCGCTGAACGGACCTCAGGGCCTCCTGGTAGGTGATGGGCCACCTTGAGGCATCTGGGAATATGGAGGCCTTTTTGCGGGGGTTGTGGGGGGAAGAAGAGGAGCTGGAAGGCACTGGAGGAGGAAGGGGGAGCTGCCGCTGTCTATCCAGCTCCGTTTGTCTTAATTTCGGGATGTGCCTATGATCCTGGGGAGCCGGGGAATGAGGAGGTGGACAGGTGAGGGGCAGCGTCGTGTGCTGGTCGTGGTTCGGGGTGTCAGGGGCAGAGGCCGATTCAGGTTCCCAAAACAACGAGTCCGGGCGGAAGGAGTAGGGGGAAGAGCAGTTCTCCTGGCTGAGAGAGTCGATCCAGGCATCAGGCGTCAGGAAGTCACCCTGGAACTGTCTTCTGGAGTCAAGACTCCGGCTGCGCTGGTGGATGTGGTCCTGCCCGTTCTGACAGCCTCCTAGACTCAGGGCCTTCCTAAGCACTGGTCTGGGAGGCTGGATGGTTGTTGGTCTTTTACTATGATTTCTGCTCATCCTGTCCCACCTGTCCTGCTCCTCTCCAGGAACTGGGCTCTTCCTGTGGTCCAATGGATGACCTCTGGCATCTTTCTCAGTCACTGGGGACCCACTGTTTGCCTGACGGGAATGTCTCCCGTGCATTATGGGATATGCAGAAGAATCCACCGGGACTTCCTCTGGTTCATCCACACTCATTTCTACACAGTCTGTGGGATTCACCGCTGTGTTTTGACATGGCTCTTTACATGGCGGTAGTCTTGTTAACTCGATTCTCCAGGAATCAGGCACTTTGTTGTCGACAGAGGAATCTGACCTAGATGTGTGTGACATGCTGCCATTGAAAGGGCACTGATTGTTCTTGTTCCATTCAGCTAACTCGGACCGATCTCTCTTCAACTCTGCTGACATGTGAGTTTTGTCACGAAGCCCAGCTTGTGTCTTGACCCCCACAACATCTTCCCCTTCCTGCCGCTTCAGTGGATGGTGAATTGCCCTCCTCTTAGAGGGGCTGTCAGCACTCTCAGCCCTGAGGGGGTGTTGTGTGACAGCTGTCAGAGCGGAGCACTGGGTGAATGGAGGGTCACTGTGGCTCCTGGATGCCTCAGAGGGAGTCTGATGTTCTATAACCAGGCTGGTGGCTGAGGTGAGAGGGCTGGCCTCCCAGGGAATAAAGGACAGGGAAGAAGGCCTCTCAGCCTTGCTAGAGCTCCCCTTGTTGTCCTGGGAGTGACCGTGACTGGAGTGGCTGTGTGAGGAAGCGCTCTCCTGAGGTTTCCATACGGCATCACACTCCTCAGTCTCTCTACACGTCTCCTCATATTTGCCCTCTCTAATCTCATCCAAATGTGTGTTCCTCTCCAGCGTATACTTCCGCAACTCTCTTTCAAGCTGTTCTCTCTCCTGGGCCAACTTCAAACATCTGCTCAGGTTGCCCGTCTCCCTTTCATGCTCCATCTGTAGCACCAGGGTGCTTGCAGTTGCAGGCTGGACAGCCCGCTTTAGGGACAGGTATCCTGGGTTGCCCTCCTCCAGGCCTGACTCGTGGTACATGTCTGAGTTACAGTCTGAGTAGAGACTACTGTCATCTGGATGTTTAGCATAACTGTCCTTACCCCCATCCAGGTATAAGCGTCCGTGGAGGGAGAGGTGTTTGGCCATGGCCCGGACCCTGGTTGTGGGGTCAGGGTCAGTCCCAGCACAGGGGGGCAGGTCGACTGAAAGGACGAATGGCGGCTCAATCCGGGCACTCTTCTCAGAACGAAACGACACGGATCTCTGGACCCCGATGGATTGTGGGAAGTCTTTCCTCAGGGATCTCATTGCATGGGAGGTGGGGATTGAAGCCTGGTCGAAGGGTTGAACCATGAAGCGACCATCAGGGCCTCTGGAGATGAACTCCAGAGGGGAAGTGGGAGAGGAGTCAGTCCTGGGCAGGTGTGGGTGGCCGGGGGGATAATTAGGAGGACGTGGGGGGCAGGAGAGCAGTTGCTGGTGCTGGTCTTGGTACTCACTACGTCTGCCGAAGGAGGAGTGGCCTGATTGAGAGGAAGAGCAGGAGGAGGTGGGGGTGGAGCCGGGGTAGTGGGAGTGGGTGTGGTTAGGGAGGAGCTTCTGTTTCAGCACACTGTCTGGACTGCTAACAAGGGACCCACTATGGAAATAAGGAGAGGTTGGAAGAAAGGTCAAGAACAGAGCATGTAACATGAACCAACTCGATATGTGTTAACACACATTAGTGAAAACATTGTGAAAATGCCAGTGTTGATAATCCCAACAATTTGTATCTCAAGATATCTAAATGTGTTGGTGAGTATGAAAATTGGGAATGTTCTTCCACATCTACATATAAAATAAAGCAAATGGCAATAAGGAAGAAAAATGAATGATATTAAGGAGGAGTACTTACGTTGAGGGGGAGCTTTTATAGATGGCTGGAGGGAGGTCTGATGGGGGGGTGGGGGGGGGTGATAATTCACAATGACAGAGTCACCATGGAAAGGAAATCAATGAAAAAACTAAATTAAGCCCAATGTGAGCCCAATCAAAGCAGACAAAAATGTACAGAGACAGCAATGGGCTGTGCCTCAAAGTTAATTACCATCACATTAATCAGCCACGATACTGAGCAATGACCCTAATTAGCAATGTAAACAACTTTAATGTATTTTACAACTAAATGGAAATGGGGTTGACAAGCATGACATCATGTCTATACACTGAACGCTGATTTATTAGAGTGTATTGGATGCCATATATATGCTATATAACAGTGCTCATAGTCAATGCGATTAGTTAAGTGATAATGTGTTACCATTTTTCTTTCTCCTGCGTCGCTGTGCTCTCTTTTGACCAATGATGCAGACTGTCCCTATGACCAAGATGAGGACCAAACACAGGAAGGCCACACCTCCCATTAACCCAGCCAATAGCGACTCGGGAACAAACTCCAAGAGGTGGGAAGTGGCGGGGTACATTTTCATCCCTGTGACATGACCGAAACATCAGCATCCTTTACACAGACCTTCAGCATAACCAAATCTCACAGTGGACACTATAGTAGATTATCAAATATACAGATTGTTACAAGCATGAAATCCATGACATCTGTCACGTCTGTCTTCAGTGAATCATGAAATACTAATACAATGTTAAAATGTAGATGTGTCCTTGGGTGGTCTAGCAGTCTGCCTCCTGTTTACACACAGTGGCTTGAATAAATACATACTGTGTTCACCTACCCTGAACTTTGAATACACATTTTATATATACATAAAGTGGATATAATAAGTCCACACACACCCCTGTTAAAATGTTCTTGTGATGTAAAAAAATGAGACAAAGATAAATAATGTCAGAACTTTTTCTACTTTCAATGTGACCAATAATGTGACCAATTTAATTGAAAAACAAACTGAAATCTTCAAGGGCGAAAATGATAAACAAAAACTTTAATATAAGGGGTGTGCACACCCTCTTATAACTGGGGATGTGGCTGTGTTCAAAATTAACCAATCACATTCAAAATCATATTAAATAAAAGTAATTACACACCTGCTATCATTCAAAGTGACTCTGATTAATCACAAATAAAGTTCAGCTGTATTTCTGACATTTTCTTAGTTGCATTTCAGAGCAAAAGCCATGGTCCACAGAGAGCTTCCAAAGCATCAGAGGGATCTCATTGTTGAAAGATATCAGTCAGGAGAAGGGTACAAAATAATTTCCAAACCATTAGATATTACCAAGGATCACAGTGAAGACAGTCATCATCAAGTGGTGAAAATATGGCACAACAGAGACATTACCAAGAACTGGATGTCCCTCAAAAACCAATGAAAAGACAAGAAGAAAACTGGTCAGGGAGGCTTCCAAGAGGCCTTCAGCAACATTAAAATAGCTGCAGCTACATTTGACAACAATCTCCCGTATTCATCGTATGAATGGGCTATGGGGCAGGGTGGCAAAAAGGAAGCCTTTTCTTGCAAAGAAAAACATCCAAGTCCGGCTGAAATTTGCAAAAACAAACATCAAGTCTCACAAAAGCATGTGGGAATGGTCTGATGAAACCAAGGTTGAACCTTTTGGCCATAATTCCAAACGGTATGTTCGGTGCAAAAACAACACTGCACGTTTCTTTGGGGAATGTGCAGTGTTGCACATTCCAATTATATGGTGGTGGGGAATGTCCAATTATATGGTGGTGGCAGCATCATTCTTTGGGGCTGTTTTTCCTCATCTGGAACCGGGGCCTTAGTCAGAGTGGATGGAACTTTGAACATTCCCAAATACCAGGCAATTTTGGCACAAAACCATCAGGCATCCGTTCAAGATGAAGTTCACCTTTCAGCACGACAACGACCCAAAGCACTCCACAAAATCCACAAAAGCATGGCTTCACCAGAAGAAGATTAATGTTGTGAAATGGCCCAGCCTGAAACCCAGACCTGAATCTAAATGAACATCTGTGGGGTGATCTGAAGAGGGCTGTGCATAGGAGATATCCTCGCAATCTGACAGATTTGGAGCACTTTTGCAAAGAAGAGTGGGCAAATATTCCCACATCAAGATGTGCCATGCTAACAGACTCCTACCCAAAAAGACCTAGGGCTGTAATAAAATCCAAAGGTGCTTCAACAAAGTATTGAATTAAGGGTGTGCACACTTATGCAACCAGGTTATTGTGAGTAAACATTTTATTTTTCTCTCAAAGATTTGAGTTTGTTTTTCAATTGAATTGTTCACGTTATAGGTCATATTTATGGTGGAAAAAGTTCTGACATGACTTATCTTTGCATGTAGACTTTCTATATCCACTGCAGGAATATATATATATACCCACACATTAATATATACACACACATTAATCGAGAGCAGCCTGTCAGATATCAGTGGTCTCTTTATTTGCTCAAGTATTTATTGATACCATTTCAGAAAACATATTATAGTGAAAAGATTTACTTCAATCTCTTAGAGCTTTGCCTGGATTGTGCAATAATGACACATTACTATTTCCAACTTTCTTCTGTCTTGCCCTAGATTTTAGAGGCGTCAGATAGCATATTCACTAGAGCAAAGTTTCATACATTTATTTCCTACAGGCGGCAAGTTAAAACTTCCAAAGTTGACAATATGTTCTTAGTCCACTTACCTGCTAAATTAGAAATTTCATAGATTGAATTTCATATACATATAAATAAATTAAGAGACCACTCCTAATTCTTCGAAAATCAGCATTGCAATATGTATGGCAGCCATTCCATTCTAGTGTCTGTTAAATTCCAACACAGGCACACCTCAATTTACTTAATGATTTACTGATTAGGTGATTACCTGAACTAAATCTAATTTAACAAGGAAAAGTATAAAAAACATTTCTGTGGTCATCACTATCCTCTTGCAATAGGACCAGCTGGATGGAAAAAACTGCCCAAGTAGTACCTC
The DNA here is from genome assembly GCA_016801105.1 of Esox niger. Lineage (NCBI taxonomy): Eukaryota > Metazoa > Chordata > Actinopteri > Esociformes > Esocidae > Esox > Esox niger. The sequence continues at coordinate 37,889 of JACXGJ010000503.1, read as the reverse complement.
AAAGGTAATTTGAATTTAAAAAAACTATTGAGCATGATAAAAGAGTTGAAAAGAAAAGCTCTGAGTAAAGAAAATAAGTGGTTAATTTTGGCTTCATTGGCAGAGGGCTGCAGTGAGTGTCAGGTTGCTTCCATCCTGAACATTTCAAAGACAGTGGTTCATAAGAAGAAGGTCAAGCAATAAACATAGGGGCAACAAAGCTACAAACCGGCAAAGGGCAAAAAACGACTGTCCACTGACCGAGATGATGGTCAACTCATTCGAATGTCACTCAACAACTGTAGGATGACATCAAGTTACCTACAAAAAGAATAGCAAATAGCAGCTGGGATGAAGTGCACGACGAGGACGGTTCAAAACAGGCTCTGTGAAAAGCTAGAAAAAAGCCCTTAATCAGCAAGAAGCAAAGAAGAGCCAGGCTGAAATTTGCTAAAGACCATAAGGATCGGACTATAGAGTAATGGCATATGGTCTTCTTCTCTGACGCATCAAATTTTCAGCTTTGCCCAACATCTGGTTGTCTAATGGTTAGACAAAGACCTGGAGAAGTCTACAAGCCACAGTGTCTTTGGTGGACGATTGGTGATGATCTGGGGCTGCTGCAGCAAGGCTGGAATCGGGCAGATTTCTTTACGAAGAATGCATGAACCAAGTCAAGTATAAGGTTATCCTGGAAGAACACCTGCTTCCTTCTGATCTGAGAATGCTCCCCAACTGTGAGAATTGTTTTTTACAGCAGGACAATGCTCCATGACACACAGCCAGGTAAATAAAGGTGCGGATGGAGGATCGCCCGATCAAGAACCTGCGTCATGGCCAGCCCAATCTCCAGACATGAACCCCATTGAAAACCTCTGGAATTTGATCAAGAGGAGGATGGATGGTCACAAGCCATCAAACAAAGCCGAGTGGCATAAAGACATCCAACAGCAATGTGACAGACTGGTGGAGAGCACGCCAAGACACATGAAAGCTATGATTAAAAACAAAGGTTATTCTACCAAATACTGATTTCCTAAGTTAAAACATTAGTGTTTTGTTGTTAAAAAATGAATATGAATTAGCTTTCTTTGCATTATTCGAGGTCTGAAAACAAAGCATATTTTTTGTTTAGTTTGATCAGTTGTTATTTTCTACAAATAATCTAAATTACAATATTTTTACAACATTACTTGGGAGTAATGTTGTCAGTAGTTTATAGAATAAAACAAAAATTTTAATTTCACTCGAACACATGAGTGAGGATCAGAAGGGTTAATATAAAGAGACCACTGCAAATTAAAAGCTTCTGTTCCTCACTTAAAACGTTCCTTTTTGACTTTTTTGTAAAGGAAAGAATATAGTGCAGTGGTCTCTTAATTTTTTTTATGGAGCTGTATGTATGTATATATTATACATACATATATACAAACGTATACATCACATACGTAAATATGCATATTTATATATAAATACAGCTCCAGAAAAAAAAAATAGACCACTGCACTTTTTATATATTAGTCATCATGGAAAAAAACTTAAAACCCAATGAAAAAGTTTTTTAAACATCACACAATTAAAATTGCAGTGCATTCTATGGGTTGCCAAAGTGAGCACACAATGCAGGTACATTTGTACTGAATTTTTTCAGGGGTTTGGTTAGCCACGTTGTTGCTAGGTAACAACCGGCTAATATTCATGGGAACCTTGCATCCAAGGGATACCTGTGGCTCGAAATTGGCTCACGAAGGGCTATCAGTGGAGCTCTTGACAAATAGGCATCAAATGACTAGACAAAAAAAACAACTAACACGTCCTTATCCTCATCATAAATAACCTTTTAAAATGCATGACAGATGCACACAATCGTCTCTTCAACGTTTTCTCATTGACAGTTTGTTTAGGTCTCATGACATTACAGAAGACGACTGTAGCTGCGACTGTGACAGATGGAAGTGTCACATGCAGGTATATTTCCTTCATTGTGAATATAAAAAATAATAGATGTTTTACAGTTTTTCAATTTTTTTACATTTCATATCCCCAACAGGGACGTAAGAATAATGAGCTAAATGAAAAGAATGCAAAATAAAAATATTCAGAAACATGAATCCTATGTACAAGACACTAACAGCAAAAATAAACGGTTTCAAAGGAATAAATTACATTTGGGACCAATCCAACAAAACACATTACTGAGCAACTGTTTGCCTATATTCAAGCATGGTGACGCCTGCATCATGCTACTTTATGGGTACGCTTGACACTGGGTTGTTTTTCAGTAGGAAATAAATGGGATGCATCTAAGCACTGGCAAAATCCTAGATAAAAACATGCTTTACTCTCCTCTACCAGACCTCAGTCACTAAGAGAGAAAAGGAGTTCTCAAAATACTGCATACAGTGAGGGGAAAAAATATTTCAGCCCCTGCTGATTTTGTATGGTTGCACACTGACAAAGAAAGAATAAGTCTATAATTTTATGATAGGTTTATTTGAACAGTGAAAGAATAAAAAAACACATGTAAAAAATGCTATGAATTGATTTGCATTTTAATGAGGGAAATAAGTATTTGACTCATGGCAATCAAAGAGGTCAGACGTTTCTTGTAGCTGGCCACCAGGCACACATCTCAGGAGGGATTTTGTACCACTACTCTTTGCAGATCTCCTTAAGGTTTCGAGGCTGACGTTTGGCAACATGAACCTTCAGCTCCCTCCAAAGATTTTCTATAGGATTAAGGTCTGGAGACTGACTAGGCCCCTCCAGGACCTTAATGTGATTCTTATCGAGACACTCCCTTGTTGCCTTGGCCATGTGTTTTGGGTCATTGTCATGATGGAATTCCCATCCACGACCCATTTTCAATGCCCTGGCTGAGGGGAGGAGGTTCTCGTCCAAGATTTGACTGTACATGGTCCCGTCCACCATCCCTTTGATGAGGTGAAGTTGTCCTGTCCCCTTAGCGGAAAAACACACCCAAAGCATAATTTTCATCTCCATGTTTGCCAATGGGGATGGTGTTCTTGGGGTCATATGCAGCATTCCTCCTCTTCCAAACATGGTTGATCCCAAATAGCTTGTTTTGGTCTCATCTGACCACAACACTTCCACCCAGTTCTCCTCTGAATAATTCAGATGTTCATTGGCAAACTTCAGACGGGCCTGTACATGTTCTTTCTTGAGCAAAGGGACCTTGCGGGCGATGCACAATTTCAGTCTTTCACAACGTAGTGTGTTACCCATTGTTTTTTTGGTGACTATGGTCCCAGCTGCTTCCCGTGTAGTTCTGGGTTGATTTCTCACCGTTCTCATTACAACTCCACAAGGTTAGATCTTGCATGGAGCCCCAGACCGAGGGAGATTGACAGTTCTTTTGTGTTTCTTCCGTTTGGAAATAATTGCACTTTTGTCACCTTCTCACCAAGCTGCTTGGCAATGGTCTTGTAGCCCATTCCAGCCTTGTGTTGGTCTACAATCATGTCCCTGACATCCTTGGACAGCACTTTGGTCTTGGCTGTGGTGGAGAGTTTGGAATCCGATTGATGGATTGCTTCTATGGACAGGTGCCTTTTATACAGGTGACAAGCTGAGATTTGGAACACTCCATTTAAGAGTGTGCTCCTAATCTCAGCTCATTACCTGTATAAAAAACACCTGGGAATATTTCTGACTGAGAGGGGATCAAATATTTATTTCGTTAAAATTATAGATTGATAATGTCTTTGTCAGTGGGCAAACATACAAAATCAGCAGGGGATCAAATACTTTTTTCCCTCACTGTATATGAAATTTCAAATTTACCAGGTAAGTTGACTAAGAACATATTGTCAACTTGCGATCAATTAGGTTTAACTGCCTTGCTCAGTGACAGAATTAAATAGGTTTTACCTTGCCGGCGGTAGGAAATCAATTAATCAACCTTTGCTCTAGTCAATATGCTACCTCACACCTCTAAAATCTAGGGCAAGCTAGAAGAATGTTGGAAATAGTAGTGTCAATATTGCACAATCCAGGCAAAGCTCTAAGAGGTTGAAGTACATTTTTTGACTATAATATGTTTTCTGAAAATGTATCAAAGAATACTTGAGCAAGTAAATTGTTTTTGTAGTATACACTTTGGTAAAATATACTATATAACTATTGTATTGTAAAAAGAAAATCTAACAGGGGCTGCTCTTGATTAGAGCAAAATGTATGCTTAAAGCAAACTCAAAGTGAAGTGCATTTTTAATATACATTTTATTTTAATTTAGAAAAAAAATATGAAGTATTCACTTATATCCAAAAAGTGTATGCATTCAAAACTATTACAAATACCTCCAGAAAAATTCAAAGCCAATTTATCAACAATTATGTCGGATTGCGACATCACAGTCAAAATGTTAGCATAGTAATGCTTTATAGTACTATGGAGTTTACCGACAAAAGAAAATATTGTAATCACACTTTTTAACACAGCAAAGGAAAAATACTTATTTACTCCACTGTAAAGCATACAGATATTTAATAACTCTCTCTCCTCTATCTTTACCAATTTCTGTCCTCCACCAATCAAGCATAAACTATCAAAATATAAATACTGTTAGGTCCCGAAATAATTGGGCACTGACACGTTTTGTTATTTTGGCTGTTCACCAAAACATATTCTAGAACTGTTTTAGAAATAATATAGGCTTCAAGTGCAGTCTCTCAGGTTTAATTTGAGGGTATTCACATCCAAATTTAAGCAAGGGTTTAGGAATTACAGCAAATTAATAATGCATATGTAGCCCCATCTTGTTCAAGGGACCAAAAGTGGATTGGACAATTGATTCAAAAGCAGTTTTATGGACAGGTTTGTGCCATTACTTAATTTTTTCTTCATCACTTAAGCAGGTAAAAGTTCTGGAGTTGATTCCAGATGTGGCATTGGCATTTGGAAGTTGTTGCTGTGAACCCACAACATGCAGTCAAAGGAGCTCTCAATGCAAGTGAAACAGGCCATTCTTAGGCTGCAAAAAAAATCCATCAGAAAGATAATAGGAACATTAGAAGTGGCTAAATAAACAGTTTGGTACATTCTGAGAAAAAGAGAACTCACTGGTGAGCTCTACAACATAAAAAGGCCTGGACTTCCTCAGAAGACAACAGTGGTGGATCCATGGTAAAGAAAAACCTGTTCACAACATCCAGCCAAGTGAAGAACACTCACCAGGAGGTAGGCATATCATTTTCCAGGTCTCCCATAGAGAGAAGATTTCATGATAGCAAATACAGAGGGTTCACCACAAGGTGCAAAAAACATTCATAAGCCTCAAGAATAGAAAGCCAGATTAGACTTAGCCAAAAAACATCTAAAAAAGACAGCCCAGTACTGGAACAGCATTCATTGAACAAATGAAACTAAGATCAACCTGTACAAGAATGATGGGAAAAAGTATGGAGAAGGTTTGGAATGGCTCATGATCTGAAGCATACCACATCATCTGTAAAACATGGTGGATGCATTGTGATGGCATGACCAGATATGGCTTCCACTGGTTATTAGGGTTTTTTGATGATGTGACAGAAGACAGAAGCAGCCGGAGGAATTCTGAAGTGTATAGGAATATAGTGTCTGCTCAAATACAACCAAATTCAGTGAAGTTGATTCAACAGCGCTTCAATTTACAGATTGACAATGACCAAAAACATACTGTGAAAACAACCCAAGAGTTTTTTAAGGCAACAAAATGGAATATTCTGCAATGGCTGAGTGAATCACTTGATCTCAACATGACTGAGCATGCATTTCACTTGCTGAAGACAAAACCTAAGGCAGAAGACACGCCGAACAAACAACAACTACAGACAGCTGCAGTAAAAGCCTGGTAAAGCATCACAAAGGAGGAAACACAGTGTTTGGTGATGTCCATGCATTCCAGACTTCAAGCAGTCAATGACAGCAAAGGATTCTCAACAAAGTATTAAAGATGGTTTAATTTTATTTATGATTGTGTTCACTTGTCCAATTACATTTGAGCCCCTGAAATAAGGGGACTGTGTATGAAAATCGTTGCAATTCCTAAACGTTTCATACAATATTTTTGTTCAAGCCTGTGAATTAACCCAAAATGAATTACAATAAGGTGCCGTTGGTTTTATGTTGGGAAATCTTTATAAGAAAAAAGACACACACACACACACACATATATATATATATATATATATATATATATATATATATATGTGCAAAGCTTTACAACTTTGCACAGCTTTTACTTTATTTTGGCCTATTGGCAGATATGCTTCAGGTTCAGTTGTTTGGCCTTTTGCTTGGGATCACTGTCCTGCTGCCAAGCTTTGTTTTTTGAGTAGACTTAAGCACGTTTCAGTAGTTCCTTTTGTATTTTTCCATCTATTCTTTTATTATTTTATACAAAATAACCACCCCTCCTCAGGAGATGCATCCCCACCAAACGGTGTTTCTACATACTTCAATATAGAGATGGCATGTTTTGGGTAGGGTTAGTGTTGGGTTTTAGCCAAAAAGCCTTGTCTTGGTCTCATGTGACAACAGACCTTTTCCCACACTACAGCAGGGTAACCTTCATGCATTTTGATGAACTCCAGACATGCTTTTAGATGCTACTTTTTGAGTAACCGATTTTTTTCCAATCTTCCATACAGGCCAGTGTTATGCAGAGCTATTGATTTGGTTGACTGATTCACCATTTCTCCCCTACCAGCCATTGAACTTCGTAGCTCCTTCAAGGCGATTGTTAGCCTTTCTGTCATTTCCACTAATCTCCTTCTTGTTTGAGTGCTTTAAGGGAAGGACATTTAATGGTGATGCCTGGTTGCTGTGACGCAGCTTCCACCTTCTAATTATTTATGAACTGTAGTCATTGGAATATACCAAAAATATTATTTTCTACTCTTCTCCTAATCTACACATTTGTATTACTTTGTTTCTAAGTTCTGTAGAATGCTCTATGGTCTTCATGTTCCTGCAGATTAACAGACTGGCCAAGAATCCTTCCACAGCTGGGGTTTTTATCCACAAAATGTGACAGCCATATTAATGGTTCCCAGGTAGAGGCCACTGGTAAGGTCAGTTTATCCTCTTTGGGAACACATATCTTTCATCTGTCTAAACTGAGAGCTGAATACTTATGCAAGCAGTGGTTTGATATTTTTGTTTAAGATATTCATCACCAATACAAAACCAATAACATCTTACGATAATAGATTTTGAGTTTGAATATTAAAAGGAAATATCAAAACAGAATGATATATCAATGTACCATTTGTAATCCAGAAATATGAGAGAACTGGTCAGGGGTCTGAATACTTTTGCACAGTATAGTCATGTGTGTGTATATATATATATATATATATATATATATATATATATATATATATATATATATATATATATATATATATATATATATATATATATATATATATGACAGAGATGGTCTAATTCTAACCAAGTAATTAGCTGTAATATTTCCATCATTCAGACTCCTAATAGACCAGTATTCTCCAGAGGACAGTTCTAATTCTGTACTGGGCATGTGGCTGTGGTACAGAGAGGAGAGATGTTGCCTGCCTGGCTTTGCCTGGCTCCACAGACTGAAACACTAACCAATGGTGGAGACGTTGACTGATGGACTGGGCTCGCTCAGCAACTCCCCTCGTCGGGACAGCAGCCGCAGCTCGTACACACTGTCCTAAACACACACACAGACACACACACAGACACACACACAGACACACACACACACACAGGAGCGGACGGAGAGATGGGGATGAAACCACACATTGTCAACATAGGACTGCGCCTGCAATGCTAATCAGGCTCATCTGAATTCAGATTTAGTGAAGAAAAGGAGAAGGACAGAGGAGGAAGACGGAGAGTGACAGAGGAGGAAGACGGAGAGGGGAGGGTGGATATAGATTGAAAGACGGAAGAAAGATGATAGCTGCCATGTGAAAGCCTGAGAGAGGCATCCCCATCATGCAAATCTGGTCTCTTGTAAATCGAGGGAACGTATGTTGTTGTTTTAACATTGGTTGTGGCATTAAAGCCCTATGTTTTAGGACGGATAAAACGGATGAAGAATTTTTTTTAAACGTTCGGAGAGCTGAAGTGAACATTTTGCCGGTTCTGGGAATGTTAATTTATAGTTTACAGAGAAGTTCTGAAAACATTTTACTCTGGTTCCTATGAGGATTTATTAATAATTGTATTACTAAGCTAGGAAATTATAGGTTATATAGGAAATTCATTTCTAAGTGTCCAAATAGGTTATTTAGACACAAAGAAATTAATTTCCTAAGGTTATAATTAGCCAATACATTTATTTTTTGCTGTAATACAGTGTCAGTGAGAATCAAACGCTTTTCTTCTGTTCTCTAACCTAGGAATTCCTCGAGTGTGCTACCAGGATTATTTTATTTTTCACACATGCAAACTGTTAATCTTAGTCTATTCAAATACACCCTATTTCAAAGGAAGCAACCACTCATTATGAAGACATTTAACAAGATAGAGGGCAGAGAGAGTTTTGTTGATGCGGAAAATTGAGTGTTTTTATTTTATTATATTCAAAGTTCTCTAGACATTCCAAAAGTTTTCTCTTTTTTTCAAGGAGACAGATTCATTGAATGTTCTCAGAACATTATTTTTAATAGAACCATGAAATCCTCCGTTCATGTAATTTACTTGTCAGTTCCATTTAATATATTCTATATATATAATCCCATCCAGTACCCGAAATCTGGATAGATAACATTTAAAATATTAGCTTTAAGCAACAGTACTGAAGTAAGTTAAATATTATTTCTTATTGTTCTCTATTTGAGAACATTCCCAATGTCAAATCAGTTTGAGAACAATCCTAGACCATTTAAAAAATAATTAAATATAAGCAAGTTAAGACAGAAAGGCTGTGGAAAGTTTTTATGTGAAGGGTTTTCACCATGGATTCCACCAAGATCTAAGAAATATATGTTTCCTACAATGCTATTTGATATCTGGGTCCTAATTTAAATATCACAACAGTGTCTAGACAGGATAAGACACTGTAAGGCAGCTAATGCAGAGGATTAAATGTGTTGATTGGCCTCAGATGGAGTGAGTGACAGGGACTCAGGTTTACCTTGTGCAGACCTGGAACAATCATAGCACTTCTATTGGAACCAACGTTCTCATCCAGATTGAACCACTCCCCTTCCTCTGTGCGCATTTGGAGGACAAAGCCGGTAATGGGTGGGTACTGGGACACAGGGGACCACTTCAAGACTACACCTGACGAGCTCTGATTAGCTGATAGTGAGGTAGGTGGCTCTAGTTTTGCTCTTCTTGGGAGTGGATCTGATGGTATAAAGCAAAACAAAACATTGTAAATAATGTTTTTGGGAAGGAGCATTTGCAATTCTCCCAGCATGCATTTGTGTGTAGACAACGTCATTCAGGCTTTTGACATAATGGGTACTGACTCAGAGTTTGTATGGTGGTGATCTCACTGAAAGGCCCAGTGCCCACTTTATTGTGTGGCAGGACACTGAATTGGTACTCTGTGGCTGGGACCAGCCCTGTCACCTGGAAACTACAGCCAGAGGAGGAAGGCACGGGTACAGAGAGCCACTCCTGTTTCCCCTCACTGTCACCCACAGATATTTGCTTAAACCTGTCAACAGAGAAGGAAGGGGGAGTGGATGTTGAGAGAAATAATGAGAGAGAAAAGAGGAAGAGACAGACTGTGAGTTGGCTTGTTTATCCTTGCTTTACTGTCACGCTGACAACCAGGAATATGCAAGAGGTTAGTAAAACAAGGACAATTTGACCCTTTGGGGACATTTTGCCATTCCCCGTGAGGAATAGGGCTATTCTATGAACTATAAAAGAAAATATATACTATTCAAAATGTGTACTGCATATGATAACACAGGATCCACAATAGTATTGTTTGTAAAAGATACTGCTTGATAAAGAATGGGGTCATATGTTAGCATGTTAACACCATTCCTATTCAAGTGGTGCTATCTCTTTCAAAGTTTGCTCCATCTGGCAACAGCATTTATTGTGCTCGTCAATGCCAATGCAGATTGACACTTTCTATGTTTGCGATTGTTTGCCCCTGCTGCTGCAGATGATGAGCTGTCCTCCACTGACGCACCATGAAGTATATTAATCTGTTGCTGCTATGGTTACACAGCGCAAGGACAGAACAGACTGGAGTGGAGCAGACGACTCACCAGACAGTGAATCTCTGGGTGTATCCCCCATCAAAACCCGGTTCCCAGGAGACATTGGCCTGCCTCGCCCCCGGGGACACTGACACCCGGGTAGCGGCATGGGGGCTGGTGCCTGGCAGACGGACGGAAAGACAGAGAGGGTAAGAGACAGACAGAGAGAGAGACAGACAGACAGAGAGAGACAGAGGACCGTTTGGAGATGGAGAGGGAGCGAATGGCAAGTCAGACGAAGGGGTCGTGATGATGAGGGAACACTGAGTTGCTCTGATCGGATGAACATCCATCTGAAACCCCCTTCCAGCTGAAAAGTCCCACCTTGCCCAGCATTTATTGGTTTACGAGACATAATAAAAATGACAACCGATTCCATCTTATTGAAACACAGAGAGCAATGCATCCGACTGGGCAGATGACCGTCTGCACACCTGGACATGACGGTGATGGATGGTGATGTCTTGAGACAGAATGAGGTGACTTTTAAACAAGGTTAAGGTCACGTTATAAGAAAAGTGTGTTTTTGGCGGAGCTTGGAAATGTCAATGGGATAATCATGTTATCAAAGCACACCTAAAACACCCAAACGCCTAAACCTTGATATGCTGGCGTGGCTACATCTTGTCATGATTACTACACGTGGCAGCTACATTAATTAATAAGGACAACGTAGACATGTGGAGGTCAGTCTGTTCCACTCACCCAGTACTGAGACGAGCGTGGTGGCGTTGACAGTTGCCACACGGTTGGTAACGCTGCACATCCACTCCCCCTGGTGGTCTTTACTGAGAGGTTGCAGCACCAGGGAGCCATTGGCTGCTACAGAGTAGTGAGAACGAGGGGCAGACCCAACCTAGAGACAGGAAGGAGAGATCAGCTGAGCTGATTAATGAAGGGAAATCTGCAGTCCAGATTCCCCATGAGGGCTATGTCTAGTCTAGTAACCAATGATAAACCATCGCTAGTAAAGACATTTAGCCAGTCATCACTTTTATAAATTGCTTTAATCTTGGGGTTGAGATTAGGGTTCTAATGAGGTTTAGCTTTCGAATTCGGGTTAATGTTAGAAATTGAAGGTTAAAGTTAGACATACCATAAAGGTTTGAAAAAACATCCTCACAAGTAGAACAAAAGAAGCCACTGTGTGCACTTGTGCCAGAGAGTGTGAATGTGTGTGTTGAATACTAGCTATTGCAGAAAATTAGCAATTTCTGCTTCAGGACTCCACAGGTTATACAATTTCATTCACATGTTGACATGTTGGCTCATGTGCTTGTTGACTGAAGAAGTCAGTACGGTCATTTGCTGTGGGGTTTACTGAAGTGCTCTCACCTTGCTCCAGGTTACAGTAGCAGTTGGATCTCCAGTAGTCTGGCAGGGGATAACAAGCGTCCTCCCCCCATCCTGTCTATACTCCTTATTTGGGGACACACTGAGGGACGGGGGGTCCTGAGGGTTGTAACAAAACAACCATGTTAATTAGTCAAATATGTTGAAGCTATTTTAACAGCACATAACGTTTAGCCAGAATTGTTCTATTCACACAAGGATTAGCCAGAATTAACCTTGCTGTATGGGAACTATTGTACTCAGGCAATATTAAACCAAATTAATGTAACAGAGTGACAAGTATGTCAGAGCAGAAAGTTCATCAAAATGTCTCAGATAAGAGCTGTGTCTTTAGAATGAGAGAGGCAGATAATTTGGAAGCACTTATTTTACAGTGCTGTTTTCATTTGTATTGATTTGCATATAACTCTGGAGGGCTATTTGTTGGAGGGCTATTTGTGCCAATTTGAAAATAAAATGCATACACGCTAAATTCCAAAATGATAAAGGTTTAATATTTTTTTTAATAATGTACATGAATTAAATTAATTGAAAGTAAAAATATCTCATTGTAATTTGAGATATTTACAAACATTTTAAATTAATATGTAAATGAAAAGGTATAATTCTAATAGTTTGTTTTCAATTTGTCACACCTCACTTTTCGGTTTAAAACTTTGTACATTTCTATCTTAATTTTACTTAAAATTTCTAAAATTATGTAAATTGCGTCTTAGAGGCACGCAACACACCCCGAAGGAAAAAATATTTTCATCAGGCAGCCCCTCGGCAAGCTTGAAACTCAAGGATAACTAATTTCACATCAAATTGGATCATCATTCATTACTAGTTACACAGCACAAGGGCCAGAAGGTAGACTAATGATTTCATGTGCAGCAAAAGTGAGCAATGGCTATATATTTAGCCCAGATAAGTGCTATGGAATTAGGCACGCAGGATAATTTTGATAAAACAAAGAAACGGAAATGAAAAGCGTTAAACAGAAAATGGAGCTCTGAGAAATCTGAGATTTACATTTAGCATTTGAACTTTTATCCTTAAACAATCTTTCATCGTATGACCAAAAGCAATAAATAATTAAAATCAAAACGTATCAAGAAACAATTACAAATAACATTTCTAATTCTGAGCAAAACAATTGTTGAGCAAAACCGATCAACGTACTATATATAGGTATGTTTTGATCCTGCCCAGAAAATTCCAGAAATTTAAAATGGAGGAAAAGCTTGTGGAAACATTCATCAAAGTAGCAATGTGCATTTATGGCCATCTATGAAACACTTTTCAGAAGTTTTCATCATTTATGAAACAACTTTGTGAAGTCTTCATCATTTATGAAACACTATTGTGAAGTCTTCATCATTTATGAAACACGTGTGTGAACATTGTACCTATCAAAGTACTGAAATAACAGATTTTTACAAGGATTGCAAAATGTCCTTTTCTATCCTGTACTGCACAATTAAGTATGAGAGAGCACTGGGTAAACTCTGACCTGAAGGATGACTGTTGTGGGCCCTGATTGGCCCATGGTCCCATAGCTGTTGTAGGGCGTACACGTGTAAATGCCTGTCGCATCATCATTGATAGTCGCCATCAACAAAGAGCCTTCAGATGTCATTGTCCATCCTGGGTACTGATTGGAGGAAGCAGAGTGAGGCATCGGATCACTTATCGACAGTTTCATTGTCAGTCATGATGTGAACAATGATTAGCAACACATTTCCTAACCTAGTTGAAACCTAACTGTGCCAAGCCAAAAGAATAAAAACGTAAGAGTCTGCTCCATATAAAACTCTCTTAAATTAGGACATTATTCTCCTTTGAGAAATAAGCCCTCAAGGCACATTGATTCCCGCATGTAAATGGGAAAATCTCCCCACCAAGGACAGATCCACAGGCATTCCATCTTTGGTCCAGTCAACACGGAGCAGGGGAGGCTGGGCTTTCACCGGGCAGGACACCAGACCGGACATCCCAGTGGGGAGATATGTCCGCGGGGGCATCGGGAGAACCTGGGCGGGGTCTGTGAAAGAGAGGAAACCAGGTGAAGGATGGATGGGTCGATGGATAGGATAGACTTATGTCGTTTTGGGAACGCTTGGACACTCACGTCGTACTGTAAGATTGGCAGATGCTGTAGGAGGAGTCAACAGCCCATTGGTTGGCATGCAAGTATAGACCCCAGAGTCATCTGGTGTGATGCCCGTGATGAGGAGGGTGCCGTCAACCATAATCTTCACACGGGACTTTAGAGGTCTTAAATCCAAACAAGGCAACAGTGAAAATGGCGCCCCCCACAAATTAGGCACGGCCCTTCTGGGCCAGTCTAACACAAGACTAAGATTCATTCAAATTGCCCAAATTCATTCATCTTGCATGCAATGTCTTAGACATAGGGAATGCCACGAGAATGTTTCCCAAATGTCAGTCAAACGCTTTAAGAATGTTTCCCAAATGTCAGTCAAACGCCTTAAGGGATATGCAGCAACATTTCCCCTTGCTTTAATGTTGTGTCTTCACAGTGTTTGCAACGTGTGTTCCACACTTACAATGACTGATTCAAAATCGTGTTTAGACACAACAGACTCCCGTGAATGCTTACTGGTCATTGAGGAGGTCATTTTCAGAAATATCTAGCTGAGCAAACTTTGTCTACAGAGGCAGCATATCTAGTTTTGTGCACATCGGTCAGTTGCCAGGGGATCATTCTGCATTTAATCTAAATCACTCCAATAGTGTCAGAGATTTTTTATGTGGCATAACTACACACAGAGTAATCCAAATTTGTGTAATAAAAAACAACAAAACATAAACACCATCTGACAAACGAACCCATGAAGGACATTCAAATAGAACATATGCCTCATTAGAGACATGTAAATACACCAATCCATAAAGAAGCCTGGACAAATCAGACCAAACTCACTCTATGTGGTAGACATTCTCTCCCTCCCTCTGCCACACATAGGTCATGTTGGGTGGATCAGCCACGGCCTTGCAACTCAGCAGGGCATTCTGGGAAATGTTGAGGGTCGTGTCCTTCGGGGGAATAACAATGACTGGAGGACCTTTTTGAGACCAGACAGGACAGAATTCAGGAATTTCTTTCCATTCTTAAATTTTGCAGGACAGTGCATTTTTGCTGAGAGTCAAACTACTACACAGCGTGACAGTACATGTTTTTCATGTTGGGAGATTATGGCTGATGGAGATAAATGCTTAGAAGATTTGTTTGAAGGCCTGTTTTATAGGCTTACATAAGGATTTGAAAAAGTGACTCGAGCCAGAATTCAAAGACTTACAATAATCCAAACAGGTGTTACTGCCAAAAACAAAGGCAAATCTAAACTGCATATCCTGGTCATTGACGTCATGTTGGATAAACATTTAAAAATAAATGGAGCATATTCTATGGAAGTGAAATTTATGACAAAACTATACACAGAAAAAGCACAAGGGCAATTTCACGCTAATGGTGTGAGGATGGGGCAAATGCATAAACGTGCATAACAGAAATATATAATTTCCTTTGGTACACTTGTTCGTCAGGCTTCCTGAGGGGGAATCCAAATATATTTATAAAATATTTATTTTGATAAAACCACACAGATGCTGACAGATGCAGATGACATCATGTGTTGTTATACAGCATTTTCTTTCTTTCTCAAAGCTTACATATTTTCAAGTAATAATGTGTCAAATTGAGTGAGATTAATTTTGGGTCTTCATATAGAAATCCTCCTTTAAAAACAATACACTGATTGGTCAGATGCTGGCGCTGTAACGGAGTGAATGAAAATGAAATTGGGGAGGCTACTGTGGATTGTCTGTAACACATGATGTAACACATGATAGCTCAGACAACAGTAGTCTGATTCAGTAAATGTAGGTGGATTATGCCACTTGCCATAGAGATTCACCATTTACAAAATCACTCTGCTCAGATGGTAGAGGGTAAAATGGCTTGTTATACTGACTAAAAGGCACTCCAGTGTGTTGAATGTCCTTATATTCATAAGTGTCTGTGTGTGTATGTGTTTTATATTTATATTTTGGTCAACGCAATATATAGCACAATCAAAAAGAAGAAAATACAGTAAAAATATTTCAAAATTATAATATCCAGTCTTCACTCACTCGCATTGGATCTGCTTATATTACATGTACTACTGTTTTTAAAAAAAAAGGCTAAATGGTGGAAGAGTAAACGATGGCAAATGTTTTCCCTGTGTAGAAAAATGGCCTATAGGATGCACTGAATATGCAGGTGAAGGGTTTTAATTTGCAAAGCAATAGTGAAATGATCTGACCAAACACAGGACATTTGCAAATTCCAGGTATTTATAGCATGAGGCAAAATGAATCCAACTTCGGTCACATGTGGGTAAATTATGCATTCATTCTAGGTGTGTGGATTTGATAAAAGACACTCGGCCTCATTCATCTTACATCTTATTTTTTTCTTACATTTGTTCTTGAGAAATGTCTTAAGAAAAGTGTACATTAAAAGAAAAGTTGGGAAGAGGTAAAAAATGCCCAAGTCAAAATCTAAAGACAGTGGATCCACCGGACTTCAAACGTAAAAAAAAACTTCAGTAGTTCTGAAGTGAAGGTACTGGTGCAGGAAGTGAACAGCAAATGAGCTGTCATATTCAGTAGTGTCAGTAGAGTATATGAAATAACAACAAACAACAAGATACATGAGATGCAATTACTGATTCGGTGAACCCTGTATCTGGAGAATGGCACACAACTTAGGAAGCTAAAAAGAATTGCAATAAATCGGAAGCCCAAAAAATATTGCCAAACACAGAAGAATAATGTACATTATTATGTATGTATTTTTTAAATGATTAGATATTTTAATTTTAATCCTATATATAATAAAACTGTAGAATTTAAGAAAACGTAACTAATTATTTAAACAGGTAACGAGTTCAAACAGTTGCAGTTAATACAGGTAATGAGTGGAGAACTGGAGTGCTTGTTAAAGAAAAACTAACAGGTCTGTGAGAGCCAGAATTCTTACTGGTTGGTAGGTGATCAAATACTTATGTCGTTACCTGTATAAAAGACACCTGTCCACACACTCAATCAAACAGACTCCAACCTCTCCACAATGGCCAAGACCAGAGAGCTGTGTAAGGACATCAGGGATAAAATTGTAGATCTGCACAAGGCAGGGATGGGCTACAGGACAATAGGCAAGCAGCTTGGTTAGAAGACAACAACTGTTGGCACAACTAATAGAAAATGGAAGAAGTTCAAGATGACGGTCAATCTCCCTCAGTCTGTGGCTCCATGCAAGATCTCACCTTGTGGGGCATCAATGATAATGAGGAAGGTGAGGGATCTGCCCAGAACTACACGGCAGGACATGGTCAATGACCTGAAAAGAGCTGGGACCACAGTCTCAAAGAAAACCATTAATAACACACTACGCCGTCATGGATTAAAATCCTGCAGCGCATGCAAGATCCCCCTGCTCAAGCCAGTGCATGTCCAGGCCCGTCTGAAGTTTGCCAATGACCATTTGGATGATCCAGAGGAGGAATGGGATGAGGTCATGTGGTCTGATCAGACCTAAATAGAGCTTTTTAGTCTAAACTCCACTCGCCGTGTTTGGAGGAAGAAGAAGGATGAGTACAACCCCAAGAACACCATCCCAACCGTGAAGCATGGAGGTGGAAACATCATTCTTTGGGGATGCTTTTCTGCAAAGGGGACAGGACGACTGCACCGTATTGAGGGGAGGATGGATGGGGCAAAGTATCGCAAGATCTTGGCCAACAACCTCCTTCCCTCAGTAAGAGCATTTAAGATGGGTCATAGCTGGATCTTCCAGCATGACAACGACTCGAAACACAGCCAGGGCAACTAAGGAGTGATTCCGTAAGAAGCATCTCAAGGTCCTGGAGTGGCCTAGCCAGTCTCCAGACCTGAACCCAATAGAAAATCTTTGGATTGAGCTGAAAGTCTGTATAACCCAGCGACAGCCCCGAAACCTGAAGGATCTGGAGACGGTCTGTATGGAGGAGTGGGCCAAAATACCTGCTGCAGTGTGTGCAAACCTGGTCAAGAACTACAGGAAACGTATGATCTCTGTGATTGCAAACAAAGGTTTCTGTACCAAATATTAAGTTCTGCTTTCAAATACTTATGTCATGCAATAAAATGCTAATTATTTATTTAAAAATCATACAATGTGATTTTCTGGATTTTTGTTTTATATTCCGTCTCTCACAGTTGAAGTGTACCTATGATAAAAATTACAGACCTCTACATGCTTTATAAGTAGGAAAACCTGCAAAATGAGCAGTGTATCAAATACTTGTTCTCTCCACTGTATATGTATATGTGTGCCTTCAGAATGTACTCCTATTTCTACACAATTTGTTGTGTTATGGACCTAATTGATTACATTTATTGTTAGCCCTCAACCTGCATACAAGACCCTATAAATATCTTGAAATATACTTTTTGGGGGGTATGCCTCCACTAGCTTTGCACACCTGGATCTTTTCATATAGTGGCTAGAGGGAAGCTACTCTTCAGTTTAAGGCAAATTACTTGCCATCTGAAGGACTCTGAGAGCATGAGTAAAAAGATTCTATGGTGTTATGAGACCAACATCAATTAGACCTGGATTTGAACCACACTTAACATCTTTAGGAAGACCAGAAGATTAGCAGTTCACAGACAGACCCCAAACAGTCTGACAGAGCATGAGAAGACCTATCAGGAAGAATTGAAAAAACTGCCCGAATACAGATGTGTGAAGCTGGAAAAGATATTCCAAAGGAAAATCAAAGCTATGATGGACGCCAAAGGAGCATCTATGATGTACTGAATAACATGATTAATTAACTGGCAAAAATGTCTACAAACTTCTTCACTTTCACTGTTCATTGTTGTTATGGGGTACTGTGTGTATATTGATGGCTCCAGAAATGTATAACATTTGAATTAAGTTAATACACAACTAAATGTGTAGTAAATGAGGGGGTCTGACAAATTTCCGAAGACACTGTACATATATACATGTATACAGAGAAAAAATACTGTATAATCTTACAGAGAAATAATACTATATATTCCGAAATGTATTTCACAATGCATACACCAAATTCCATGCATTTAAAAGAAACAATTTTGTTTGTGCACATTCTGTCACTGTATATTTGCAGAGTTAAATAATGAAACTTGCACAACCACACACAACCAAGCAGCACAACAATGTTTTTTTAAAGTACAAATACAATAAATTATATAGAAATACAAACCCCATTCACCAATAGATGGCATTAATACTCAATGGGGGATTATGGTAATAATAGGCAAATAAATGGTAGGTCATATGGCTCAATAGGCATCAGTGGATCTGAGGGATGAACTGCGGACAGCATACACCTCTTTTAATAGCCCAGGCTATCGAGTAGACAGGACATTCATGAACAAACAAACACAGACCTTTCATATCCAGTTGTGTCACATGAGTCACATTGCCCTCTGTGTTGGAGGCCAGACATTGATAGTGTCCTTCTTCCTCTGTGCTCACTGCTTTGAAAAACAAGGTCCCACTCAACTAAGACACAGGAAGAAAGCAAGCATTGAAATGTGAGATTGTAGGGTGATAAAATAAAATAAAACGTTTCGTAATGAAGACTGAATCATTACTCACTTGAGTTGTCTCTCCGCCAATCAAAGTACCATCTTTAGCCCATGTTATGGTGGGCGGTGGGTTGCCCCGGGCAACACAGGTCAGGGACAGTGAACTCCCCACTAACGCCTCCACGCCAGGCGGAGGGGTCTCGGTGAAAATCGGAGGAGCTAGAGAACATCAGCAAATGCAGTCAACGCAGCATCTTCAGTCAATTTTCAACAGAGCTAACGGGATTGTAAAGGCCTCACGAGCCGTGAGAATGAATCAGCATTTCTGACCTGACTGAGGGCAATGAACTGGGATAAACAGAAGAGCACTGTACAGTCCAGCAGTGAGTAAATAAACCATGTGTTTGGCCAATGTTTAGGAGACAGATTGAGCTCCCAGACCGTGTTTTCCAGGTCATCTTGCCAATGCATCTTAACCTGAACAGACAATGAGCATGAGCAGTGATCCTGCAGGGGCTGTCTTGGACCAGACGCCTCCTACCGTGTGTGTGGCTAATCTTCCCTAATGCCTCTGCTCCTCTCCTGCTCCTCTCTCACCGCGACAACAGTCTAACTGGAAACCTGTCAGTGTGGAGTTGTATCCTATGCTTATCTGAGAAGTCCTGTTTAGTTGTGAGAGGTCAGACAAAGTTTCTAAAGCTGTATGGTCTAAAGTTAATACGGTCCCCTGGTGCTAAAGCCACCCCCCCAGTCACCAGCCCCTTCTCTCACCAGTTACAGACAGTAGGGTCCAGGTGCCGTTTCGGGTCTCATCTGAAGTTTTATCCAGCAGAAGGATGCGACAATCATACAGACCCTGGTCCTCCAGGAGGAGCCCCATCACCCTCAGGACACTGTTCCTCACCAAAGACACACGACCTGGACGCACAGGGAAGGACACCGAGGTCAGAGGTTGCGAGAAAGGGTCACAACCAGTCAGACAACAGGACATAAAAGGATTTTCAATGTGAAGAATGTGTCCTTTACAATGCCTCAGTAGCAGAGGAGAGAAGATTGGCTTTTAATCACGGGTTCTCCTGTCATCTCAGAATCCCTGAACAGAATTTACTTTTAGCCAGTTCTGAAAGCAGCACAATGTCAAAATGAGTTTGTGCCAGGACCATATTTCAAAAACATAAATATAAGTGCCCTGCAATAAAATCACTCATTACATCCACATGAAGGTCAGCTGTCCTGTAGTAAAGTACTGTGAAAATGGGCCCTGGGCAACACCTTATGTTGCTCAGTACCACATGTATTGAGGTATTATGTTTATAGAACAGGCGAATGTTGAACTTTATTGGAGGGTCCTCAAGTAAGAAGAGAACCGTCAGTAAAACCATTATCTTCTAAGCTCAGCTACTGAGGCAAAATTACACCTGATAGGGATTTCCTTCATTGCTACTTCAACTCCCTAGAGATTAATTTTCAATTCCAAACCTCATCCATCACACTGACACAAACACATGGACAAACAAACAGAAACACACTTTGGAATCGTTGTCGTGAGCTTGGAAATATGATCTCATGGTTGCCTTGGGCAATGGTGTATGCTGACTCATCGCTCCCTCCGTGCTTCTTCCCAGAGGCTTCTCTCTCCTGCCTTGCGCACTTTCTCTCCTAGGGTTATAATATCTTTCTTTATGTAAATTAACCATTTTCATAGCTAAATTACAGAACAGTGCCGTTTATCAGGCTCCTAAGCCTCTCCATCACAGACACTGAATAATTTAGGGGAATATCCACTTTGAGTTCACCAGACAAACACCTGCTGAACGCACAACACAAGACTTTACAAGAACATGACTGTGCCTTTCACTGTAGCACTTACGTGTTTGTGACACTGGGTCATTAAGGTGTGTTTAGCTAAACATTAACCTTAGTCGCTCCTTGTCCATGGACAGATGACTGGAAGGTAGTAAATGAAGGGATAGTGGCTGTCATTTTATGGGGGCAGTGGCTGTGTTAAAAGGTTGATAAACCACCAATGACATCACATCCTGTTTACTTTTCTAAATAAAATGGGGCCTGAAAAGATGTGGGGTCAAGGCAAAATACACATTTGCATGCTGACACACACACGAAGGATCGGTTTGTTTCAATACCTTAACCTCCACCTTTGCTTTGCTCTTTAAACAACTACGTTTAAGCTGGGGCAAAGCACTAATGATGGTTACCATAGTACCATAGAAGAGGTCTGGATTCAAATCTCGTTGCTGTGGAGACCTGACAGGCATGATCAGAGTGAGCAAGTAGTGGGAGGGGTGAGAGAGCAACAGAAGATACTGATAGCCTACTGCTTTTGTGTTTTGTAAAGGTGCACATAAAAAAAATGCATCTGCCGATTTGAATAACAGGTAAATTCCTATTAGAAAGCCTGAGACGTAAGAGAAATATAAACCCACTTACGCACACATTCACAAACACAGTGAGGGTGTTGCAAACGCAAAAACTAAATCCCCTCTGTAATAAGTTTACAGGGACTCAGGACAGGGTTTCAGCAAAGGCTTTGTTGATTTAAATACAAACCACAAGACCAGCCAAACGGCACTCCTCTTTTGGCAGACATTTTCCCACATGGTCATGTTCTGCAACCACCAAATGACTCTCCCCTCCTCGCCCCTCTTGTTCTCCAGTGGCAGGTTCCTCCCCCCTGTTGACCCTCTAATTCTATTAAAATTGCCCTTTGTGGAGCTCCACGTAAGCCTCTATGAGTGTGTTTGACCCTGGAATCTCCACACCCATTTGTTCAGATGAAAGTATGGAACATTTGAGTCATATGTGACTAAAAACAATGTTCCCATTGTCCAACAAATGAAAACATTTTGCCCAGAGCTGATTGCACTGAACACATCACTAACCAAAGCCCAGCCAGATGTCATCATTCAAAAGCCTTGGCTCCCAGGTGAAAAAGCATCAACAGAAGAGCATCCATAACACAGACCCATAAAAAAAGCAATCTACTAAAAGGTGCATTTTTGCAAATATCTGAATATTGTTTGCTGCTGGCTGATGTTGGTTTCAAAGCACCTAAGGATATAACATTTTGAATCTACATTATATGCCCATCAATTTCTTCACAATTGTTGGCAGCCCTTTCCCAGGAGCAGGTGTTCAATTTTCAATCAGGGAATAGAACATATAAAGTTTCACTTCCTGAATCCCTTCACTCCCTACAGGCTTGATGTTGTTTTCTGTTAAGAGATGTGATCATTTGAAATTTGAATCATCACACTTCAGCTTAAGGCTTCCCTCGCTTCCAAGAGCAGAGATCAGATAGTGCTTATGGTGCCAAAGGCTTGCATCAATGAATACGTGTAATTCATCAGCCTTGTAATGGTAATGTGATCCCAAGCTGTTCCAGATCGGCTAGTATTCAGCTGTTGTTGTATTATGGACATTCTGATCAGGTAGTAATGTAGGGTACAAGATAACAATGATGTTCCATAGCATTTATTCAGCTGTATTTACCAACGCATTAACAATTCTCTCCCGGGGTAAGATTCAGCAGCTCTGTGTGGTCTGAACTAACAGCCTGCTTTCCTCTTCTCTCTGGACCTCATCTACTACACAGTAGTCTGACACTCCACAGACCTCCGCTATGAAGTCACAACAAACAGTGAAAAGACTCACTCAGCTGTTTCTGCTCTGTAGTTGAAGGGCTTTCATACAGGCAATATTATTCAGTGTTGTTTGCTTGTTATGAAGACTGAGTCCTTCATGCTCTGTAACCATCAAGTAATATTGCCGTGAATGCTATTTTGTAGTTCTACTCTATCTCTGTACTTTACACCGGGAACAATAGGAGCATGGACAGATTGAATTCAACAGATTTAACATATGGTTAAATACAGGTTGAGCTAACAGTTAAGTAATCTCTTTGTATTTGTTACAATGTGTGATATGACAAGTGGACATTGAGACTTTAAAACAACCCCCTAAGAGTTGAGCGAAGGTGCTATATAGTACAAGACATCTGAGAAGGGACATGGCCTGTGGATGGTAATACAACACCCTATCTTCCCCCACTAAACCTCCCCTTCACCGCCCTTTCCACCAGGTAGATGTGAGAAGGGTGGACCCAGATAATGCCTCTATTTCACTACTTTCTTGTCCTGAACATGAGCTTTCCAAACGATTGGTTGTCACTGGAGGTTTTTATTACTGGACACATATACTCTTATTTGTTTCCATGCGTTAAGTATTTCACATGATTTTCAGGTGGTGAATGAACACTACTGCCATTCCTCCACCATTGGGAAAGTTGCAGTCCCTGTTTTTCTGAAACTACAAAAGTTGTTATTGGAATTAATGAACATTTGAGGTTTTTCAAGGACAGGGAGAGATATCTGATCTTTTTAAACCTTAAAACACTTTATGACTTTCCATCACTGGCTGCTAACAGGCTTTATTACTATGTACATTTTTGTATTGTTATCACATATTTCTGTGCTTGGTATGGGTGTGGGATCTTGCTTCCTAAAATTCAAATAACATTTGTCTGAACACGAGCACATCAAATTCCCTAGCCATATGGAAACGCACTGAACATGTGCAGTAATTATAATAATCAGGTCCACGGGTCAAATCTCACTCCCAACAGACATTTTCAAGATGGGACAATATTAACCAAAGCAAGATCTAAGACACCCAGACGTGCTTTCCCTCTGACCACATCAAATCCTTTGAAAGTTCATGGGACAGAACTGGTCACAAAAGGTATTCTGCTCTGTTGTAGATCCCCTTTCCCCATTGACTGCCTTTGTTCTTAGAGCCAAAGGCAGAATCGGAACAATAGACCATGATGCAATCTGAGACACAACTAACATAAAACCCCCAGCACTCAGCAGGCATCCTAAAGACAGATCAAAAGACCACTGGGGGGTGATGCTGTTAGGATGAGTGAAGCTGATAGAGGGATGAGTTAATGTTGTTTTGAGTCAAGGTAACTGTTAAGGTAAGATGAAATGATGACCGATATTGATGAAGCTAAGAAATAAAAAAACTGAATTAAATAATGAGCAATTATTTTATGCAAAAAATATGGAAAAAACATAGGATACTTATTTTCAAGCAATATGATAAAGATAAGTATAAAGATAAATAAAATGAAACAAAATGATATCCGCATTAACGTTGAAAATTATAAGTACATCTCAGTCTTAGGAAACTGTTTTCTATGGCATCCTGTTTTACCGGGGGAAAATATAAATAAGGTCATACGCATGTCAAATTCATTTAGACTCATTGGGAAAGGCACTCAGAAATGTAAAGATAAACATTGTTCGAAATTAGACAATCGGCCAGCTTCAGAGACGGATTAAGCCTAGTCGAGGACTAAAAAATCAAGTTCAATAGAAAACGCCATTGTGCTTGTTTTTTTTTGTTCTAGACTAGGCTTAATCTGCGTCTGTGAAACCGGCCCAATAAATAAAAAATCCCCAAACAACACAGTACCGAATAACTGCCTCCCCATCCCGTAACATGGCGGTGGATGCATCGTAGCACCGAATGCTTGATATCGGCAAAAACTGGGGAGATTTTACCATAAAAAACGGTTGCAGGATC
The DNA here is from genome assembly GCA_016801105.1 of Esox niger. NCBI lineage: Eukaryota > Metazoa > Chordata > Actinopteri > Esociformes > Esocidae > Esox > Esox niger. The sequence continues at coordinate 13,115 of JACXGJ010000503.1, read as the reverse complement.
CAAGAGGAAAACCAGTTTCAATCTGCTTTACACCAGACACTGGGAGAGGAATTCACCTTTCAGCAGGACAATAATGCACACCACACACCAGTTCCTCATAAAGAATGAAGTTACAGTGAATGAGTTGTCAAGTGTGACTGTAAATTTGCACCTGCTGAGAATTTTCTGGTCTCAAAATTGTTTTATCATCAAACAATGTACAACGTAGGATTTTAAGCCATGACCGGATGCCAGGGAGCCTACATCTACAGGTTAACCATAGTTAAAAGTTGGCTGTAGCGCTAACATGTCAGACAAGTGCACTCAACAATCAACCAGGAGAATATTTTAGGTCTACCTTACATTCTGCAAGGTAGACCTAAATAACTCATTGCCCGGATGTTTCTTATGTAACCAGCTGATCTTTCCTTGTCTGTCTCTGAAATAATAACTTTATTAACCTATGTTATGAGCTGTCCCAGAAAAGAAGGCCGAAACACTTACCCTCATAGTGGGGATGCACCCGAGGAACATACTCTCCGAACTTGATCAAGACTGGAATATCCAGGCCCTGGCGCACCCATTCCACCACGTGTAGTGGTGCAGATGTACCTGTGTCGGAGGGCGGCAGTCTACATTCCATCTCCACAACACCCCCTACCCTGGCACGCACCTCTGGCTTCTGACCATGGGCCACACCTTTCCAAGGGCAACACAAACATAACAATATTACAAAAAACAGTGCCCGTTATTCAGAATTATTCACAACCCTTGGTATTTCATTACAAAGTGTGAATAAAATGTATATGTACCATGTTTGTTTTGGCAATAATCCAGAAAATACATATTTGTAATGTCAAAATTGAAAAGGATTTACACTACATGTAAATATTAATGAAAAATAAAACTCTTAACTTTGATTCAACAGTATTCACCCCTTAATTTAATATGTTGCAAACGCTTTCAAAGAGCATAAGTGTTTTTTGGACTTCATGAGTCTTATTTTTGTGTCTAATAGCTTTGCAAACCAGGAGGGTGCAATACATTTTTTTTTTATTCTTTCCTAATTCTTAAGACTCTGTCAAAATGTTAGGGATCATTGCTAAAGAGTATTGCTACAGAGTTCACAACATTCAGAAATATTCACTATATTCTTGGTTAGCAACTAACCGCATAGATTTGGCCTTATGAATACTTACGCAATTCACTGTTGATCGATTTCAACTATGGTGAGTGTGAATGATAGTTCAACACAAAGGTAAACTCACAAAGCAAGCAGAGGGCCGTCACCACGGTGACATCCAGGAAGTAGTCCCCCTTTGGTCCCATAGTTGCAAGTCACACAGCTTCCAGCATCTTATACCTGGTGGCGTAAAGACACTTGTCACATATTGCATCTTCCACCCAGCGCACAAAACAGACGCCTGTCAACTACGTCCATACTAGCAGGCACAAGAGAGTGAGAGAGATAGAGAGGGAGAGAGAGCTGTCAGTTGTGTCTAACTTTTAAGAAGATTTCTCTAGTTTGGTATTCGCCCCATTTTCAACAAACAACTCTGCCAAAAGCCTCCCAGCCCTACAAGGATAAATGTCACATAAATATACAGACAGTCAGTTATTCAGACCGGCTCCAGTAAGAATCCGGGTTGTTCTCTCAGAGCTCAGAGAACGTGTTGTTTGGGATTGCCAGGGACTGCCGTCAGCAGAGACAGGTAGAGCAGCCTGCGGCACCATGCATACGCCATGTGCCGGTAGTCCTTTGGCGCTGACAAGCTGGCAGTAGGCTGCAGAAGGTACTTCAAGCAGATTAAAGAATATATAGTGCTTTTTTATGATCCACTTTGTCAAATCCACGATGAGGGTTTTCCAGTTAGTGGGAATAATCATCCTGTATCAAAAGTTCAAAGCCTGCCCTATCTATTCTAACCTGTACATTAAGGTATGACATCCATGGAGCTCGAGAGGCTTTCATTGCTTTGCTGAAGTCCTTAACTGTATGAGATGTAGGTGTAGCATTCTCTTGAAGCACATGGGAGAGCTTTTGCGAGAGAGAAATTTAACAGAGGGCAGACGGATACTCCACTCAGCTCTCCATTCACACACCCAGAGTCCCCGACATGCTTTACCACACACCTCTAATGCAAGATTACTACACTAAGTTAATTACACCCGTTGCCAGAGCGCAAGACCAAAGGCTATTCATAGATGGCAGGACGAATGCCGGTCAACAAATCCTATGGTCTCATGTCGTCACACGTATAAACCCACATATGAGCACACAAGCACGAACAGCACGGAGAGATGCAGTCAAGCTAAAGAGGATTTCATACCAAGTCAAATATTATAATTGGAAGAAATGTCTTGAATGCATTGAAATGAACAAAACGATGTAATTGTTATAGGACATAACTACCATTATGTATAAAGAAAGTCATGTCCACACTAGGTGTGAAAACGACAAAGCAAATATAAAACGGTGACAGGTCTCATAATCTCTTAATATAAGAACTCACTCAGGTAACACAGGTGAAAAACGGGTCATACATCTGTTGACAGTCATAACAACACATTATAAGACTATTGCACAACACCCAGGCAAGAGATACATTGAGGCAGGAGTGAGATGAGTATCCTGTTAAGTATGTTTATAGTAGGCTACTATGGTAATAAACCCTTTGAGTGAGTTCCTCTGTGACTTTATCTCAATAGCATTACTAATCAAACAATGCTGCCTTGACCTCAAGTCAAACACCAGCAGCCCAAGGTAAATGTAGAGCAGTGTGCTGGTTTTTAACGAAGACTGGATGAGGTTAGGCTAAAGATGAATGTTTGGCAGATCTGACACAAAATGCTTTTTTGTTTACACACAGGGCTCCTTGTGGTTAGGTAACAAACAAACGTCCCTCACATTTGGCTCATAAGGCATACCTTTCTTAATTTAATTTTTTTAATGGACCAAGGTCAGGTAGAAAAAGAACATGTTCAAGAGGCCAGCCATGCGGAAGAAACAACTACACATTGATTAAGACACAGGCCATAATCCATCTTTATTATAGGTCTCATTGTAAAATGTCGTACTGTGTAGCCTAATAAAAATGGACAGTAGAGGTCCTCTGAATGTCACAACTGTAAAGTCACTGTAATGCGGTTAGCTGCCTAATTGCGAGACCGGGGTTTGAATCCTGATCAGGACCCACCCTGTCGGTCTGTGGAGGGTGATGCAATTGGCCAGCACCAATTGGCCAGCTTTGGGGGGTTAGTAATTGAACATGGTTGCCATGCATCATCCCACTCTAGCGACTCCTTGTGGCAGCTTGGATGTGTGCTGGAAATGTTCTTGTACCATAGTACAACAAAATAATATTGCTAATTACTATATTAAATGGAAATGCTAAGTATAATCCAGTAATTTCGTAAGGCCATTGTGTGTGTATGCTTCTGCTCTGCTCACTTTTACCAGATGTGCCTACAGCAGATAACTTGGCTAACTTCTCTAGGGCTGTAGACATCTCGTTAACCCAAACTTCACAAAACAGAGGGGGACACAGTGGGCTGTACTTAATGTATATAGGCCTGGGCTCAGCCTTCAACAGACAGCTTTTGACCAGTCTCTGCTGTTTACTGCTCCAGGTTTATAAATATTGAATAAAGCTGTAAATATGAAAATAATCTACCTTCTCTCTGCCTTTCACATTAGAATTTCTACGCCACACACCTGTGAGCTCACTTAGTAAGGTAGAAGACAGTTCCCGCTGGCCAATAAGAATTCATGTCTATATTTCCTGGTTGAGAGAGCCGCGTAATACACACAAGAACAACACTGGTTGTGCTTCTAAGGAAATAATATCTCAAGATTGACTGTCCCAAGACAAATTGAAGTTGGTGCATAAAGTCATACACAACAGTGAATTTATAGTTTAAAGAGCATGATTTTTTTAAAGCAAGCAACAACTCTCCCTCTTGAAAAGAACTGCAACACAATAAAGCAATAAAGGGGGTGAGGTCATTCAAAGAAACAGTCAATACTGGAATAGTCTAGCCAGAAAGAGAGGGAGGGTGAAATAAGAGAATGACAGAGGTGGAGGATGGTAGTTAAAGATCAGGAAAATTTGGGAAAAGACATTTCCCATATGTGCTTTTGGTAACATGAAAAGCATTATCAGTACAACTCATTTCTGAATAATGAGTAATAGGACTGTAAAGAAAGAGGTTATTTCTCCCGACATCTCAAACCAAGAACTCTAAAACCCAAACTTTGAGAGATAAATTTGACCCAGCATCCTAGGGAAGGCATTCTTGGTGTAATACATTAATACAATAACCATTTCAGGTGCCTAAGACTTTTGCACAGTACTAAAAGTGAAAGATTGGCTAAACTTCCCTACCGAGCACAACGTCAAATATTTTAGTCACAATGGATTTGCACTAAAATATCAGACAACTGATCATATTTACACCCAACACACCCTGATTGATTGACATTTCTTATTACAATTTGGTAAAAAAACTAATTAAATGTGCAACTGGATAAATTGCGCTCGATGACATGGAGGTGCAAGTTTTAATTGTTTCACTAAATTCAAGAATTTCCTCAATGAGACAAATACCCAATTGCAAACCTGCATGCAGAATATTATGAGAGTCTCCAAAAAATCCATAAGAAAATAACGAACAATGCATTCAGAGCAGAACTAGGCTAATATCCACTATCAATAAAAACAAAAACAACAAAAAGAGCAAACAGGTGTTGGAACCATGACCCTGTTCTAACAATACTCTCATATCACTAAATAACGCACCATTACCAAAACCTGCATTACCAAGCGTCCAGTAAAAAGCCACGCAACGCAACTGATCCTGGGGCTGAAACCTGTTCAACTAAAAAACTGAAACGTCATGATCAGAACATGCAAACCATAAGAATGACCCACATTACAAATCAAAATGTCATTAGCTATTGGGAAACCCAAACAAAATGCAGCACTAAATTGACGGTATACAATGGCAAACTATCTGACAGTGGTTAGAAAAACCTTGACAAAGTTCAGGCTCAGTGATCACAGCTTAGCCACTGAAACAAGAAGAACCAGGCTCCCTGTAGGGGAAAGGCTATACAAGCAATGCACTACAACAGAACCTGAGCCAGAGCTGCAGACAGACAGATAGAGACAGACAGAAAAAAACAGATAAGCAGGCAGAGAAGGTCTGCAGAGGCACATTACAAACATGCTAATTATGGAAGCTTCTTCAACCGTGGTATCCTAGGCACGGTCTCTGGCCATTTCCCTCAGTATACTTCCTGCCTCCAGCTAAACAGCATTGCCTTACAAACACAGTGACAATGCTAACAATACAATGCTTCTCCAATGTTTGCAAAGCAAAAACAACAGCCACGACCGACGGGCAATGCTGGTCAGTGATTTCTCACCCGATAGGAAAGCAGGGACTGCAGTGACGGGTTATTTGGGAAATACTAATGGCATTACTGCATATTATGTTCATCACTACATTTAATCAGGTAAACGGGCAGAGACTGATTTGAAGCCGCCAAAGAATACTAAACCATTTATGTAGCTGTATAACCAACCCAAAGCAGTTTTAGTGTGTTATTACTTTCTGGAACATTCTAATATAAATATGATATATAAAACAAATATGCCCCACAAATGTGTAGAATTAGACACAAATTTGCACAATTGAAAATGTTTTAGAAAGAGACTTGGCCAAAAACCCCTGCTAGAGGCTAGGGAGGGAATTCTGGACATTGTTACAACAGAACTAGCCAGCTGTACATTTAATAGGGAAAGACCATCTATCACTCATATGGTTGAGGGAGATGTTTTTACCCTCACTCTATTTCAGAGAAAAATAAGAGAACGTTTAGGCCAATTATTTATGGGTTTTATAGAATTGGCTGTAACATTCAGAGTAGAGCCCTACAAAAAAAATCAATTTGTTTTGTTTGATTCTGCTACATTATTCCCCAAATAATTTAATTCATATTTTTCCAGGGATTACTTTTCCCAGTGCTTTCAGGCTATCACTCTTAAAATCTCACTTTGTGATATAGATAAGCAACAAACATTTATTGTCTGAGTCCACAACAACGCACAAACACAAGCAGGAATCTCATTCCTGAAAAATCTAATACATCACATTTTTGGAGTATTTGCCCCTTAACGCAAATGCAAAACTAGAAAGACGCTGTGTGGTGGAGCAGTGATCTTATGTGATGGTGTTTACAAAACAAATACCCACTGTATTGTTGAAAATAATGATACCATTCTGCCTGGGAAACATAGGCTTCTTTATAGTTAATGGTTAAGCAAGAAGGATTTTATAGAACGTTTCATCTACCAAAAGACTGTTTCCATTAGCATAATCGCTAATGGTTACCCAAATTGGTAGACGAACACTGCACGCACACGCATTGGAAAGTCTTTGCCTTTTCAGAAAGTTCCAGGAAATATGAATAACTTATTCACATTTTATCCATTTTACACACACATATCTAAAGCAAACTCTAGGAGAAATACGGTTTAGAAACTGTGTTGCCCAAGGACAGGACAACAGATGTCCCCCTGTCCTGCTTAGGATTCTATCAGTGTTTAGTGAGAAAGCTGGGGCATTAATTAAACTCTGTTTTAAAGTCTGGATTCCCTGATTCCATCCTTCATGGCACCCTTCGCCATAACTCCTTTTTGACTTGGTCTATTTCTTGTTCTTTTCCCTTTACAAGTGATCCCACACAGCTTCAGTTAGGTTGAGGTTTGGGCTCTGAGGGGGCCAATCTAATAATGTGACTGTTCCTTCTGTATATGAATACTCCAATTATGTTTAAAATGTCTTTGTGGAGTGTTTTTAAGGTCATGTCAATGTGAATGGTTTTTTAGCAAGTATTCACTTACTGTAAAAGCTTTGAAACCATTTTTTGAATTGGCGTCCTTCTTTTGAATAAGACGGCATAGCCAACCTTTTCAGAGATTACTGAATGTACTATGTAGAGTCCCTTGCCTTGTCCTGCAATCTGTGAACATGCCTTCATGTAGATTGTCTTCTCAGTATTTTGATTGAAAAGTAGTTCATTTTGCAGTAAATAGTTAATAGCACTTTATACAGCCATTCCACCTTATAGATTTTCCTTTTGTGATTGATTATAAATCAGTGTTAAAGATTTAAGCTTAAGTGACATGGGCATGTAAAGCAACAGATCTCCCAGACACTAACCTGCCCCAAGATGTAACAATTATTTATAAGCAAAACTGATTCTAAGTGTTTTTCTTTGTAAATCTGTTGATGGTGGATGGCAAATTAAATAGATTAATTTGTAAATCCAGGTTGATCATGCCAACCGTGGTATGTGGACCACTAAGAACCATAAGCATCTCACTTTCAAATGGGTATATGATCGGTAAGAGTTTGTTAGCTCTTCAGTGAATTGCCATCATTCACAGCCATGTAACTTCTCTCGTGAATTTTTCCATAAAAAACTCATAGCCAGTAGGCACATTAATTGTCTTAAAGCTATGATCAAAGTCCTCTCACATCACATGACAGCAGTAACCCAGAAATACTTTAAACCTAAACATACAGTAAATAATAAATATGTGGCTACCATTGTTGTAGGCCTACTGCAAACAGCCGCAAAGACTGATCCGAATACAATGTACCAACAGGTCTCCTCCCAGGACCCTATTTGTCGTGTCTGCCACATCATAGAAGCAGCATTTAAAAAAGTTACAACTGGCAAAGTAAAAAAAGCGTTAAAAGTTACTTTTAGCGTGTTTCGTAACAGGCAAAGACAGATGTTTGTGTCTTGAATTGGTTTAAGTCCATACATATGTTGAAGTTGCACATACATAATCAAGCTTATAAAAAGTAAATAATTTACCTGTTGACACTTGCAGGTAGGTTGTCTTTCCATTTATTGCGTCAGTCGAAGTTGTCTTTTAGGAATTTCTCCAGTATTAAATATGCACAAGTTGTTTAAATGTGTTGATTTCAAAACATTTTTTTGATGTTCCACAAATATCGAATTGTATAGGCTACCTATCCATCCAAAGAAGGTGCATAGCATTTATAAATAATTTATACACTTTCTTTACACTTCCTTGCCCTCTGTTCAACAGGTACGAAAAAATTCACTTCCACGGTAGGCAAATCCCCTACTACACTATCAAAAAATATAGTGAAGAACTTTACCGTCACATCTTACGCTATGCAGCGAAGGTTTCTCCTCTGACCTCTTCAATGCGTTCACTCTTCTCTTCCTCCCTCCCTCGGTCTCTCCTCTCCCTCCCCCACGCACGCAGTCAATGACTATCACGCGAATGATAAAAAACATTGCCATTTCATTTTCTGGCCATTTACCGTCCCGGTAGTTTCCGGGTTTAAAATGCAGGCCTATTTTGTAATGAAGCTCGATTCCTTGCGAGGAATAAATGCAATTTGTAAAATGGTCTACTTCTCGATTGATTGATTTACATTCAAATAAAATGGATGCCTGCTCCTTTTTAAAACAATGTGTCTGTAAGAAAAACAATTGAAATATATTTAAACTTTCCAGTTAAGAATCCAGGCGCAAAGATCAAATTTATTATTGTCTAAAACACATTATTCTTAATAATTATTCCAATACAATTACAAAGGTTTAGTTCAAATATGTTTTTATTATTTAGGGCAACATTTCATCAAGTCATATAGAGTTTAAAAAAGGTTGTTTTAATTGAAACCACTAGAGAGCGCACTTTTACAACTAACAGTCCCAGTAAAAATGATTCACCAAAACCTTTGGGCTATGACACCAAAGTTATAGCAGACATGCTTACGATCCACTTGCTGCTTCAAACCAGAAAAACAAAGGACATTGAATCAATGAAAAAACATTTCCTACTGAAAAAAATGACAATTCATAATTTAATTTAAAATTAAGGATAAAAAAGCACCTATTTGCCAAGACATAATAACTGTACATAAGCCATGCCAGTGTATTGTATTACTATTCTAAATATTCAACATTAACTACTCTCTTCCAATCAGAAACACATATTTGAAGAGCATTACAGATTCATGAAAAAAACATGACTTGCCTATAATACTCTCACATAATCAATACTACAATACTCTATCAATAATATTCTAAAATGTGAATCCAACACCACAAGTTCAACTGAAAATGTGTAATATAAGCAATAGAAAGTAATGTTAAGCCACTTGGTGAGGCTGTTTCTCATTTCAAGAGAAACCTGAGGTAAACAATCTCATGCAGCTCAGAGGGCCATAAAGGTTAGAAAAGACCCTCACAGGCTAGCAACAGAACCATATACACTTGGGCTTGTTTCAGTCATCAAAATCAGGAATGTCATCATAGGAGTATCCACGGTAACCCTTGGAAGCATAGTAGGCGATTCGTAAATGGTAGAAGCCAGGAAGGAAGACTAGGATTCCAATAATGAGGACTGGAACTGTGCGGTCCGGGTGCTGAAAAAGAAGTCACGTTTATTCTAGCTCATATATCAACACGTATGGCAAATTAGCTAATAAGCCTACATATAAATATACATCACATAGGAGACAGTCCACAAGCACTCAGAGATGAAGATACAGACACAGGGGATGAATTACATTTACCAGACAATTGGATTTTGGTAGATTAGGGAATCAATCACACAGACATGCATGAGCACGCTTAAGCACAGGAAAATGCTTATTTTCTGGGTACTTTTGTCACAGCAAACATATTGTCAGTGCCTTTGGCATTCTGTTCACCCCTCCCTCCTGGACACTCGTTTTTGATGCGTTCTGTGCTACACAAAACAATAGTGCTGAAAACTCCTCTGCTCATCATAACATATGCAGTTTTACAACACATTGAGCAGGCTACTGCCGACAAATATGTATTTGTTCATATCAAAAGCTCTAAATGTCATTTGGCAGGAATAAAACCATACTAATCACTGGAGTGGGAACTACATGTAATTGGGAGATGAGTTGTCTGATAACTTGAGACATGCTCTTCGTGCAACACTCCCTACTCCCTTTCTCACACATGCCACTGTCAGTTCACACACGGCATCCTCTCACTCACACAGAGCCACGCTTATTTTAATATACTTGTAAGAAAGTTTTTCGGATCACAGTTGATGTAATTTAAAATGTATATACTTTCTAACTCTTAACCCAAGCAACTTAAACACTATTACAACACCAAGCCTAAATCAGCATTTTATATGTACGAAAACCTTGAAATATTTGAAATAGCTTACTATACAAATTACGACATCTGGACCTCACGACAAACAAACAAACCCAAACAAACAAAAACAAACACAAACAAATACCAACACAAACAAACACGATCAGTCACACTAACCTGCTAGATATGCTAAATATGAGCAACACCCTTTTAAAATGTCTTAAATTAAGAATTTACATGTCACTAGCTAAATGTACCCACATTTGTAAAAAAGGAAGCAATCTACTATTCATACTTAGGGATAATTTCATTCCATTATTTTTGAGGTTTTTAGTCTATGACTAGGCTAAATCTGTCTCCGTGAAACCAGCGCAACATTTCTGATCTTATGAGAAATGGGAAGCTTTGACAAACTGCAGTTAGTCAAAGCAAACTGATCTTCACATGGCCAGAAAAAAACCAAAACAATATCCAACAATGTCAGAGTAGAGCATAGGCAGACAAATTCAGCTGTAGAACAATTTCTGACATGGCAGAGGTTGGGTAGGCAAGAACAGAATTACACTGCAGATGAACAACTATGCCGAAAAAGTATAAAGTCTCACTAAATGTTATGATGAATCTAGAAAGAAATCCTAAAATGGCCTGGATATTATTGGCACATTCTACTAGTGGTAAGAACTATTTCGATTTTAAGCAGGAGCTTCTCATTTACTTTGGAACAGATCCCCCTACAGTGATTTGCAGGTGCCTGCAATCTAAAAACCACTCATTCAATCAGCTTGAATAGAAAAAAATGAGTAATTCTCCTGTTTTGTGTGACTATGCACTGGAACAAGCATGGAGAAAAGACAAACAGAGAATTGTCTGCGGTGGTCAGGCACAAGATGGTAACCAAGCATTGACAACCTCAAGTCCATCTCCAGAGACCTTGGTGTTCCTGTTACCACCATATGTCATGTTAACATGATGATTAAGACCTATGCCACTGCAGCCAACCACTAAGCCAAATCAGAACTTTTTCATACAGCACACCATGTCCATGTTCACAGAAAACAAAACAAATGTTTGGGGTTGCTTTGTTACCTCTAGCACTGGGTGCTTTGACGTATGCAGAATTATAATAGAGAGAAAACCATGGCATTATGGAGCAAATTTTCAACCCTCCGTCAGAAAGAGTTTGGCAAAGGTACTGGCCAGCATTACAATGACTCCAAAGCAGGTATGGGTACAAGATAAAACACTGGACTTTTCTGGTGTGGCCAGCATGGAGTTGAGATTACAGGAGTAATTTAGGGTTACGTGTTACGTGTTCTAATACCTAATTCCAAGATAATCTCTTCTTGCTGGTCGCTAGACAACACAATAAATTATGCTCGGAGTCAGTATTCACAATTGCACCACTATTGGAGGAAAACACTGCAGAGATGTTATTGACTGGCAACCAAATGTGAATCCATGCACCTGTTGTTTATGAGTGCATTTCACACTGCTTTAAATTAAAAACTTGATATTATGGCTTGTACAAATGTCCATCTGTGTATTTAGAAGGGGTGGAACATCATTGTAAATAATTAACTTCTGGCAATAAATGAAACCAAACCCTTCAAACCAGTCAAAATGCCCTTTGGCTAAAATAAGCCCATTTCAGATGCAGTAGTTGTTAGCTAGAACTATCCAAACACAATGTTAGCAACTTTCCAAGAAATAATCAAAACAATTTTCTAAGCGTATGAAAACATTACAACATTTTTAGACATAGCTACATATATGTAGGGGAAATTCTATGGAAGCAGATGGCAAAGAGCAGTTGTATTCCTCTACTTGAAATCAAGGTAGGCCTATGTCGAAGTTAGATTTCTATGAGCAACTCAGACTCAAGTGAGATGGGGAATTTCTCTTTTTACAGACCTGCATGGGAAAAACAGTATAGTACAAATATCTCTTTCTCAAATATATCTGTGAACAACTCACCGCAACTTCTATGGATCCTGCTAGAAGAAGGGCTCCAATTACAATCAGTAAGGACCCAATCAAGAAGAGGAATGCAGCCAAGCCAATAGCTTTGTAGGGAACTTTTGGTGGACTTTTCTTGAACTGTTGGGTAAAAAAAGGTAAAACGTTTGGCTACATATTAACCAAGACAGTCACAAGTTACAATTAGTATATTACCAATAAATAGGTGGTTGGGAAATTATAGAGATATGCTATCCGTTTGTGTGCCTCACCTGTAAATCAATATAGCCATCCTCATCGCCAGTTAGTCTTGAGTATTTGACTTTGTTACTAGATACCCCACCACCAGCAGCAACAGTGCTGCGTGCAGGCATCATTACAAGACGAAAGGCCTGTGTCAGAATGGATAAGACGACAACAGAATGGATAAGACGACAACAGAATGGATAAAACGACAACAGAATGGCTTCAAAAATATAATAAAAAATTAACTCGTATAGATCATACAACTTGCAAACAGCTACTTACAGATAAACTAGCTAACTACACGCCCGCAACTTTGAAGCTAGGAACAGCACAACAGGCATGTTGACCGTCACATTAGTTAGACATTGCAGTTAATAGAGCAGATCTGGCTTCCTATGCAGCATGCGCTAGCTAGCTACCGTACTGTAGCTTAACACACATAAGCTCTCTGATAATTAATAGTTATTGCTAGACGCAAAATAATCGTTATCAGCGACAATTCTATTTTGTAATGAATGCTTAGTTATATGTAGTGATATACTGAATAAATAGCTACAGTTTTTTAGTTGACTTGTTTTCTGGAGACATCCAACCCACTCTGCTTCAGGGCAACACTTCCTTATTTTCCCGGAATCTCGATAGGATGTGCGTACACGAAATAAACAGTATTGAGCGGCCATATTGGTGAGGAACTTGTCAGAGATTTTGAACTAGTAGTCTCCTAAAGTGAAATGAGTCA